>JAOQMR010000213.1:42540406-42580957 GCA_027563865.1 Erythroxylum pelleterianum | reverse complement strand
AATAATAATAATAAGAACAATAATTAATAATTAAAATAAAAATAATTAATAATAATTATTATTTTAAAGTTTATAAATAATAATAATAATTAAAAATAATAATAATAAGTTTATTATTATTATTATTAATTATTTTATTATTATTATTATTTATAATAATTGTTATAATAATAATAATAATAAGTTTAATAATATAATTAAGAACCACTAGATGAGAATGAAAAGTTGATACCCACCCCTGTTGGAGGGTTTAGTGGATTTCCAAATATATTGGAATCAATCCATTCCCTTGGGAATGAAAACCCCAAAGCAAACATTATTTTTTACTATGATTCCATTCCTTCATTCTCAAACCCTCAAACCAAACGCCCCCTTAATTTGCTAAGTAAGCATCCTTTGTTGACAAGCAACTTCGGCAAAAGCACTTCATAATTATAGCCAAATGTAGGTGTTGAAACTTTTGCCCGTAGTCATTCCCCTCCTTCCCTCTAGTGTCTAGATCCATTTTCTTTAATCACTTTCAAGGAAAAAAAAGGGTTTATTGAATTTAAAATTATAAATAAAGTCTAAAGAAATACAATAAATATTTTAAAAATTAATGACCTTCTTTCAACTTGAACCCTTTTGTTTTGTTGTGCTTTTAACCAACCAAATGTCTCCAAATTTGGGGAAAAAAAACATGTTCAAAGCCACTTTGGAGGCTTTCAACTTTTGGTTAGTATCCCAATGCCTAGTTTGAACTCCTCCGTTCTATTCCAACTTTGTTTGCTTCCTTTGAACTAATCATACAACATTCCTTGATGATGTATGTATTTAGCTTTTAAATAGTGAACTAGTCACAATTTTTAAAAGTAATTATGATTATAATCAAAAGAAAAAGAAGGCAGCCACACGTGGTTTTTATGATGCCCCTCAAATTGAAAATCTCAATTAAAATGCAAATTGATTGTCAAAATAAATTATCTAAATTAAAATTAAACTAAGTAGATCAAGAAGTATGGTCAATTTTGTCTTCAACTAACTCCCAATTTAAGATATTCTAGCTCTTTAGATCATGGAAAACTCCTAACCTATTATTATTATTATTATTATTAGTGACAACATGCAATATGACATGACAAGATAAATGGGTAGAAACCAAGTAGGAAACAAAAGAGGCAAAGTAAAATTAAAAAAAGAATAATAATTTCCCATCACTTTCCTGAGAAAAGTCTATAATATCGTTAGTAGAAACATGAATCTCGATGGTCGAATTTTCTTTGAAAAGGTGGAGAATGCTTAATAAACCCTAAAGTTATTATAAAGTAGAATTGGAGAAAGGGCAAAGAGCACAAATCCTTTCTATTGCGTGGACTCGAAGGAAGAGGTGCCATTGAATCTAGACGAAAAGCGCTTTTGGTTTTCTTCATCTCTTGGTCCCCACTTACATAATTCTTATCATTCCTATAAAATTCTACTATAATTATCAAATACTAAACACTATTTCTCATACTTTACTATATATGTAATCTTTCATTTTAATTCAATTACAGCATCTAATATAAATCTCATTGAGGTGCAGGATCTAGAGAGGTCTAGTAGTACGCAGCCTTAATCCTATCGAATAGAGAGGACTATTATTATCATATATTAAACGTAATTAGAGCACATGAAAATTTATAAATTGGCACAATTAATGCTTGATTATACACTAACAAAAATTGATTATTATTATTATCAAAAAAAATTGATTATTATAAATTTTTATATCTGTGAATTTCTATTATCATCGTCATCTTGTTATTGTCACTATCGCGATCATCTCTAATGACAAAACTCCAAATTCACATATTACTTGTCGAAAGAAGGAAAAACAAAGAGTAGTTGGCTGTTGGTCCCCTCCTTCTCTCTATCCTTTCCTCAATTACAAGTGTTAAAAAGAGTTTATGTTGTTAGTTGTATAGAAAATGAGACATGGATTGCTATTAATGGTCAATTTAGGTATCTTAGGACGGTTAACTAACAGATCTTATCGTCGTTTACTTTGTATTATGCGTCCTAAAGATGATTAGATTCGTAGCCAATAGTTCTATGACATGCCCTCAAAAACCTAAGCGCTTAACCAGTTGCAAGTAATCACCATCAGTAGTTGCCAACTTGCTGTGATTAATCCTGATTACTTATTATGGATTATATTGCGATTGTAAACTCTTAACGATTCCGACCATAATTGAAATATTTCGATCATCTTCTCCATGCAGTGTGAATGGTGATTAAGAGAGAGCTGGTAAAACCGAAGGACCTAGATGGTCTTGACGTTGAATGAAGAAGACATTATATTAAACTAAGCAGAACCCTTTTTTCTCTAAGTGGTGAAGGACACGACGACCATGGCCAGAAGAAACTAAAGAGATTTGGATTATTAAAGAGAAAAAAGAAGAAACCATGATTAGCAGAGAAGAGGTAGAGGCCAACATGGTTACGCATATTCAACAAAAATGGGAATGACCAAGGGAACAAGAAACTCGTACTTTTGTCTTAAAAATTAGCTATAAACTAAGGCATGCGTCTTGGGGATGAGACATTGGTGGCGGTCGTTTTCTGAGTTTGCTTTGGCGGCTTTCTTATTAGTTGTCTAATTTGTGTTGGTATTATGAATGTGGTAGGATTAGTTTAATGGTAATCCTCAATTCTTTGAGAGTTTATGAAGGTAAATTTGGCATGAGATTCGTATGGTATTCTTAAAAAAAAAAAAAGAGAACAGTACATGTTCACGTCAAACTTTTTCGACGGGATTGTCTATTGTTTGATAGCATTTATTGGGTGTTTGTTTCTATTTTTATTTGTGTTTTCAAATTCAAAAAAAAAAATTGTTTATTTGACTTTTAAGTTTTTGTTTTTTATTTTGGTTTTTCCGGTTTTCAAAAATTATGAAAACCATAAAAAGTGGTTTTTGTTTTTTGTTTCTGTTTTTTCATAATCTGATTTATTATCATTTAAATATAAAATATATAATTATTTAATTATTAATAAAAATTATGAATACTTTAATTCAAGATTATATGTTTAATAAATTAAAATTAATTATCAATAAAAATTATGAATAATTTAATTTTATTAGATTTTTATAATTAAATTATATGTAATTAAATTTTAATAATTATTAATGAATATAATTAAAATTTAAAATATATAAATGTTCAAAAAAATTGATTTAATAATTAAAATATATTTCAAATAAATATTAACTTATAAATAAAATATTTATTTTTAAAATATTTATTTTATTAAAATAGCATAATTTTATTAATAATTTGTTAATAAATATTATATAAGAGATTAAATAAATTTATTTAATTAAAAACAATTTATCTTTAAGTTTTATCTAATATGTAATTATTATCAGTAATAAAAATATAACTACATTAACATTAACAGCCAAACAAATTTTTGTTTTTATTTGAAAGAAAAATATAAATAAAAAACTGAAAACGAAAACTAAAAACAGAAGCAGAACCAAACGACTCTAAAAATATGAGTGACAAGCCTCTTCTTCTTCTTCTTTATTTAAGTAATGAACAATATTGAATTTTAATCTAGATGGCATTTTCAATATTTTCTATCTCCTTTAAGAATTGAAAAGGAACATGAATAATTAAAAAGAAAAATTCATTTTTAATAAAAAAAAGTTAGAATTGAAGTTTTAAATTGCAAATTAGGATAATTAAACAAATCATAATTAGGGTTTGAATCTCAAATTAAAAATTAAAACCATGGTTGAAACTGTTGGTTAGCTTTTGCAGAAGGGCACTTGTAATTATTCAATTTTGAACAAAATCGTCAAACATTGACAAAGTTTTCAAACCTAACATGTACACATCGTAGGCCAGGAAAATTATACACATGCCTCAAAGAGGTGTAACATATTAAAAAAACGGGGGGCTCTGGCACGAGTTTTGGTCAAAGACGCTTCAGTTTATGGAGAAGAAAGCATGAGAAAGAAAACTAAATTTTACATATACTATATTATACTTCTTATAAGTGATAATTTAGCTAGAAAACATGAGAAAGCAAAAGGGGGTTTTCTCTAATAAATGGTTTAAGTGTATACAGGGGCGGATCCAGGAAGTTTTTCCAGTGGGGGCAAACAAAAATTTCAATGGGGGCAAAACTTCAAAAAAAAATTTTGTGGGGGCAAAAACAAAAAAAAAAATTTACATTAAATTTTTGGAAAATTTTTTGGGGCAGGCAGTGGGGGCAAGTGTATCCGCCACTGAGTGTATATATATACACACACCTTATTAGTGTATTAAATTTATAATACAAAGAGTAATAATTGTGTTATAGTGCAAATTTGGTTTAATGCTTCGGCTCGATGGTTGAGAGCGGGGCTTGGCTTCGGTTAGGTCTCAGGTTTGATTCCATATTAGCCCTTCTTATAAGAACCTGGGCCAGCCGGGTTTTATCTGTAGATGGAGAATTAGTTGGGCTCTCGACGATGAGGTGCGCCCGCTTAGCCCGCCTGTAGGATGGTGCGCTATTTGAGCCATCGAAAAGGTGTGCCCGCTTGGTCCATCTACGAAATTTTCTCGAATAAAAAAAAATAGTGTGCCCGGTTAGTCCATCTACGAAATTTTCTCGAATAAAAAAAATTATCTAAGGGAAAAAAAAGGGAGAAGAGATGTGAGAAAATGTTCATCTAATACGGTGTATTAGCACCGTCCTAGTGGAATTGTCAACCCATTAACCCCTAAAATCCGCACAGCTTTTGACAAGGAATTTTGAAGGAAAGAATTGATTGATGTCACTTTCACGAAGAATGAAGCTAGTCCAATATTTTCAACTTATCCCTTTGTTTTTGGGTTCCAATGACACTTTGTTTAGCTCACAACAAGTTTTGTTTATGTAGGATATGTTGGGAGTAGCTGAGTTATCTTACTCCCATCAAGTTAAACTCAGATTATAATTAAAAAATTAAATTAAACCCAAGTTTAAAGTCATGTTTTTTCACACACTGTTACGTTCATACATATTGGCAGAAATGTTTGAATATGAATCAGATCAATCTAAGTTTAAAGTCATGTTTTTTCACACACTGTTCATACATATAGGTCTAGATTCGAGTTTGAACACATAAATGTCTAACCTAAATAGTCACATGTCTCTTCTTTTTTTTTATTATTGTAACATTATATATAATTCAAAGTAAAAACATAGTCCTACCCATACAAGTTAAATAGATGTTAACATCTATATTAGGGGTCACCAACTGTCAACCACATATAATGGAAGGAGGTTTGTTACCTGAAGTAAGTGGAGAGAACACAAGGAGTCCAATTAGTGATTAAATAAGTAGTTTTCTAGTCATAGAAGAAAAGATTTAGTTTAATTTAGTGGGATAAGTCTCAAAGGAATAGAATTTATTATTACTTTATCTAATCTTTGTTTTGTCCTTGGAGTCTCCTCTGGGGGAGTATGATTAACATATTCTCTTTAGAATCCATCTAGAACTATCAACTTTCACACAAGTCTCCACAACTTATTCTTTGTACATAATTTAATACTTGCTTATTCCCTCTATCAAAGAGAATAAAGATTATGCTTTAAAGCAAAAAAGCAACCTCAATATAGAGTCTTATACTCCTATAATAAGGTGTCACCTTAAATATAGATCTCTATAGCTACAACACTTCCTCTTTTTTTTTTGAATACGAGGGAGATAAACACAACAGTTAAATAACTACACACTATCCCTCTGGCTAAAAGCATCAGTTATGTCCTTACGCAACAGGGTTAGACAACCTGAGAAGGGTCCTGAAGGTACATAAAGCCAATCTGATGTAGACTTATAAGATTTAGCCAACCAGTCAGTACATTGATTTCCTTATCGAGAGACATAATGCGACTTTATCACCTACTTTCTAGTCATTGGTAACTTAATATCCTAAGTCAATGAATAATTTGTCAAACTCCTCCTTATCGAATTCGATAGAATATTAATAACAATTAGGGAGTCTGAGTTTAACTCCAGACAACACTTCTTTTTGATACAGAGAATCAATTACATCTCTCTCTATGTATATATAACAATGAGTTACATAAGGTTAATACTTTTAATGTAATGTTTCATAAAATAAAAAATGTCAATATCTTGTCTTTAATCTTATATCGAGATTAAGAAAATTACAAATTTAAAAATAAATATTTTTTTATAAATTAACAAACAATTTATTTCTCATATTTTTATATTTAAATGTCACGTTTAATTTAATTATTTTCTTAAACTATAGTTGCATCATTTTGGCCTACACGAGTTTGTTCTGTTCACATTCTCTGTGCATTGTTTTATCAAAACATTTAAATGGGTCCTGTGCCTTTATATCATATGTGGTTTTCCATTTAATTCACAGCCTTTTGAGATGCTTACAACTATATAAAAATCACAGCAAAACAAGGTCCAAAGAACATCAAACCCGACAGCACAAGAACAACAAATGATTTTCGAGTTCAAAGATGTCTCCAACATTGCAAGTAAGAGACAAAACAAGTTATTATTGGAAGCTAGACAACACCCTTTTAAAGTTGCAAGTATATACCCTCGCACGTGACCTTATTATATAAGTATACATGAGACTATTATTACTCTAAATGTTCATGGCTTATCATGAAGAGAATTCGTAATTATTTATTATTTATTTAAAACTTTAATTGGTTGCCACGACAACAAGTTAATTATTAACTATTTTGTATATAATAATGTTGTCCTTTGCTCTTGCTCGAATGTAATTATGTTTTCTTTCTCTTTTCATTGAACTAGCTACACATCTTTGGTTTTTAGGTTCCCACGAAAAGTGGGTTATTGAAGGACGGGAAAGTGTGTCCATGCCATAGCACACATGTGAAAACCTTTCACACACATAATCATATGATGGTTCTTAGTGGAGACCCCAAAAGCTTAAAGCTTGCTAATGGGTGGAAAGGGAATTAGGAGCAATGTATATGAATGAGACATTATGTGACACAAATTAAAGTTTTGTAGGCTTGATAAGAAACAACTCTCTTTATATATTTTTTTCATTAGATAGCATCGACACCCGTAATTTTTTATCTATGGTTCTCATTCGATGATTAATTAGTTTAATTACATTTGATTAATGGATTAAGGATATGCTTAATTTGTCAAGTTCTTGATGTTTACGAAAGATTGATATATGTTAGTGAATGAATAAACCAATTAAATTGGCTTCACACAACAGCTTAAGTTGTTGTAGTGAAATGGTCACTTAACATGGTACCAGAACACAAGGTAGAGTGAGCCTGTGCAAGTTTCAATTAAGCTCAATAGGCTTTTACTTGAGGGGGTGTGTTAGTGAATATATAAAACTAGTTAAGTGACCGTTTAACCAAAACAGAAATATACAAACATGTTTTTTAAAATGTTTTGCTTTATTGTTCCAGAGGCCTTAAACCAAGTATATATTACAATCATTAATGTTTTTATTAATGGTGCTAATTTTATAATTATTGTTATTAGAATAATCATAATTGTTATTTGAGATCAGATCTTTGAGAAAAATAAAATTTTAAGAGACTAATATAAAAAATATAATTAAATATCTTTTTAAACAAACATTAGTTTTTTTTTCTTTCTATAAATCACCATCCAAAATTTGGATGAAATTCTTTTCTAATTACTCATCGCTTGTCTTTATTTTGAATGCATGGTAAGAATTTTGAAAATGTAAAATGCTAAGCATTAATGTTGTTTAGTATAAATTAACATTTCATAAACATATATAGTACTTTCTTATTATTCCATGTTATCATATTATAAAAATGAACATTTTGAATTAAGTTAATGGTATGAAACTTGTTAAAATAAAAATGTTTTAAAATTACTAAATTCAATACAATTATATAGACGGTCTCATTAGAACCAATAAAACCCTAATATGATTTGACGTGGTCAAACTGCTAAATACCTCTCAATCTGTTAAAAAAAGAACTGATATTCTAATTATATTATGTCTTATAAAGCCCAAAATTGAGTGTTGTATGAAATTGTAGTTAAAGTAAAAGAAAAACCAATTTCCAAAAATTAATAAGGAAGAAAACCATGCATTTCCACTAACTCCATTAGAAAGGAAAAAAAGTCAACAAGTCAAAGTTCAAAGTGTCAATATCACTTTTTATTTATGGATATTTTTTTTACAATTTAATATATATAATTTTTTAAAAAATTACAAATCTAAACTATTATTACGATTTATCTACCGTAATTATGATGAATTTATTTATCGTAATTACAAATGTTCACATCTAAATTAATGCTTTAAATTTAGTATTGGAGCCATATATCTCATTCTCATATGCCAACTTTTTTATTATCTATAAAAGCCCACCTTCTATAGCTTCATGTACTAATCCACCCCTCTCGCTCCCTCACTTTCTCCCCAAAAGGTCTCTCTATATCAAACGGCCTTTTCTCCTACAATCAATCAGTCTCTCCATTCAAGGCAAAAACAACTCTGATCATCATCTCATATGAGCATGGATGTTAAGGCCAGGAACGTCAAGAACAGCCCTCCTTCCTTATCATCCACCGCACAAATTAGTGACGATGATCAAGATGAGATCATGGTTGGTGATGACGACGACCTCAGGAGGGGTCCATGGACTGTTGAAGAGGACTTGAAGCTCATCAATTACATTGCCACTCATGGTGAGGGTCGTTGGAACTCTCTTGCTCGTAGTGCAGGTACGTCACTAAACAAGTAGTTTTTTTTTCTCACACTCTTCTCTATATTTTTCTCGGGAAAATTTTCTGCATATTTTTCCAAGAACCAAACAACAAAATTGGTCTGATATGTCCTCTTCATCTCTCCGGGCCTCACCCAACTTCTGACTCTTTCTCTGTGCACATGAACTCAATCATTCAGTATATATATTACTAGAGAAAGTTGATCAGCGAGCAAGTTTTTCCTTTAATGGATCTGTTAATTACACGTTAATTAACTTTCCCAAATACTTAAAATCCATTCAATGAAACCTACACAGGTCTGAAACGAACTGGAAAAAGTTGCAGATTAAGATGGCTCAACTATCTCCGACCAGATGTTCGACGTGGGAACATAACCCTCGAAGAACAACTCGTCATTCTGGAGCTCCATTCCAGATGGGGCAACCGGTACGTGATAGATTTTTTAAGCGTTTGTATATTAGTGTTTCTGGGGAAACAAACAGCTTTCTCGTACAATATCCGTGATCTGATGTTAATATATTGCAGTTGGTCCAAGATTGCCCAGCACTTGCCGGGAAGAACAGACAACGAAATCAAAAACTATTGGAGAACCCGCGTCCAAAAGCACGCAAAACAACTCAAGTGTGACGTGAACAGTAAACAGTTCAAAGACACCATGAAATACCTATGGATGCCTAGATTGGTCGAAAGAATTCAAGCTGCAACTGCGGCCGCCGCCTCCGCCTCCGCCGCCGCCACGGCTACTAACAGTACGGTGAGCACCGTTATTAACGGTAACTTCATGACCAATCATCAACCCATCAACAACGGAGACATGGGTAGGAGCCAGAATTCGGTCCTGGCTCATCCACCCGTGAACTGTAGTTACACTCCTGAGAATTCAGGCACGTCGGACTCTTTCGGAGCTCAGGTCTCGCCGGTTTCGGACCTGACTAATGAATGCTACTTCCCGGTTAATCACAACCCTAATGCGGATAGTTACTTTCAAGCTGGTCAGATTGGTTTCTCGGACTCCATAACTAGCCCATCGAGCTACTTCAATCAAGGATTGGATTTCCAGGCTATGGAGCAGAACAATCCCTGGTTAGGCGGCGGAGATGCTTCCGACAATTTGTGGAACATTGAGGACATATGCTTCTTACAGCAGCAGTTCAACAACAGCAGCATCAACATGTGAAAGAACACATGAACAGACCAGAAAGATAGATTGGTGTCTGATTTCTGATTGGAATTTAATTGTAGAGAAGAACACTAAAGTCGAGGGGTTTAGTGAAGGGAAAACAATTGTACGTCTTAAGTTTACATGGAAATCAAAAAAAAAAAAGTAGAGATAAAAGAGAGTTTAAGGTTTTAAATTACGGGTTGTGAATTATATATTATGGTTGTGAATTATTACAATTCCGAATTATACAAACGCAATTAGAGAAGAGACAATCGTATTTATGATAAATTATAGTAATATTGGGTTTAAATTGCTTTTGTTCTTTTTTAATTAATTTTAAAGTAGTGAATCCTTGATTTAAAATTCTTTTAATTATATTTTTATATTGGCTTAAAACGTAGTCTCGTTTAATAATAATTCATTGCACTCACAAGCTTGTTACCTTTTCTATAATATATTTATAAGAAGATACGAGCATAATTGGTTCCACCACCTTCGTATGACATGTCCTTGCTTCAAAACTTATCACGAGTGTTATATATTATTAGATTAATCACCATAAATTATTGATTGGAACTTAATTAACAATAGTTTTGAGGCATGTCATCTTTGGATTTCGTGTAATTATGGTATTTAATTAAGTTATCCATTAACATTAAGTATAGATAATATGTATTTAGTGATGATCAAATCAATAGGCTAATAATATATATAGTACAAAATCAAATTTGATCCGATTCTTGTCTTGGTTTTGATGGCATGAGAACTCGTTAAATTCAACTTAATCTATTATGATTGTTTGTAATTGATGAATTAAAAATATAATTACTAATAAACTAATATCTTTTAAATTACATATTTAATATAAATAGAAGAAGACGAATTTATCACTGTCATATCATATCGATATGATTAATCGATAATTACTAAGGATTTGGACTTCATGAAATGCATTTTTGTACTAATTTTACTAAATTTCGTTTCAATAAGTCTTTGATTGATGAAAAGAGACGTGAAGTAATTACAATTCTTATCACGTAGAGAGAAGAAAAATAATGGAAAAAAGAAGAAACTTCGCACGTGGGAGCAAAACAACACGTGACGGAAAAAACGCAAGCGTACAGTGAGGAAGAGAAGTGGATGGCGGCGGGGAATCTTTGTAGGCCGCGTGTCTAAGAGAGAACCCATCGATGTGGTCCCAACTCTTAACTTTTTTTATATATATCCCATTAGTCTCCTTAATAAAACTAAAATTAATTATTAAGGAGCTACTAAACACTTTATATCTCATTATTTTATATTTTTAATTTCTTAAAAAAAACCAAAAAACAAAACATGCAAAAATGACAATGTCATATGTTGTCTCGTGGGGCTTTCGACTCAATCCTAAGCTCTGTTTTGAAACCTGGATCGGATCGGTCAATTCAATCGGTTCGACCAGTGACCAGCCGACTATTCGATCTAAATGACCCTTAAAAGTCAGCTTTCAATTGAACCAGTGCGAACCGGTAAGAACCATTTAAACTGGAACTGGTCGAACCGATTGATCACTAGTTCAATAATTTTTTTATTTTTTATTTTGCTTTTTTACTTTCACGTGTTTTTTATTTTTTTCAAAAATAAAACCCACATTTTCTCCAGAAATCTAACAGGAGTATAGAAATTTATATTATTTGGTATATTTTCTATTTTTAATATTATTAATATTTTATATAATTATTGCGTAATTATGACGTCACACAAATTCGACCGGTGGTCGAACCAGTTGAACCGATCAAACGGGTAACTAATACGGCCTCCGATTCGGCGTCCGGTCTGAATTTCAAAACCTTGATCCTAAATGTTCATTTGCAAGTCTTACTAAATAACTTGAATGGTCAACTCTACTTTCTTGGGAGACATGTAAACATTAAAAATATGTTTAAAGTTTCTCTCCGAATAAGAAATTAGTTATAAAAAATTTGAGATTAATACATTATTTATAAAATGAAATAATTGACACACGAAATTTACATACTTATTAATATAAATTATAAAGATATTTTTATTTCTAATCATTCATTCGGCTTCGAAGATGACCCGTTTCACTTTCAGTCTCTCTTGCGTGAAGAGTTTGTATATATAGAAAGAGATGATGGACAGAAGAAGTTATTGATGCATGTACGAGAATGGACAGAAAATGTTACTACTTCCACTTGAAGTAATAACATATGTTGTGCATTGTTTTAATGCTTATCCTTCTCTATAAATCTTGACAACCCACTTTCTTTCATCTGCATTATATGAGCTTTTGTTTGGATGTACCTCGATGAAAATGACTCATATAAGCTTAGATTTAGATGTTGTTAATAAGTCAATTATAAGTTAGACTCAGGTTTAGACAGACTTGAAGTTCAACTATTCACAAAAGAGGCCTCAAGTAGGTTTGAATTACCTAAACTTAATTAAAAAAATTTATTTGACACTTTTATTTTGAGAAAATTATTTTAAAAAAATTGACAGAGCAGGCCATGAGGCAACTCATTGATATTCCTAAGATAGGTAACTTTAAGACAACGGATGTTTGTCACCTCTACAACAACATGAGAATGTTAGTGTGTTCGACTTCATTTGTAAACAGTAATTAAAAGGTTTAACACATTAATCCAACTTATGATTATGCTAATTCCACTTTAATACGGGACTAGAACAACTAATGTGAGCTTCAATTATAAGATATAAATGGAATGGAGTTTTTTTTTGTAAGATGAAAAGCATAATTCTCAATGAAAGATGAAATTTGTACCATTTAAAATTCTTGTCATATAAGTATAAAACCGTTTTAAATTAAACGCGAATCGATTCAAACAAACGGTGTCGTTTTAACCTTAAATCCAATCAAACATAATGGTCACGTTGTTAACTTGTTTTGGAGCATAAAATAGGGGAGTAGATGGCCAAGCCCAAATTTAAAACTCAACGAAAGTCATTTTACAATATATATATATATATATGTATAGACAAGTAAGCCTATTTTCCAAATTTGTAGCCCAATAAGTCCAATTGATATTAATTGGGTTTAATGGACCAAATGAGAGGGGCATCTTGTCAGCCCATTTAAGTAAACTTTAGGGTACACACTTCAACTTGTTAGCTTCAACGTAGTGGGTCCAAAAACGTCACGCGTTTTCGTTAATGGAATTTGACAAAATATCGAGATAACGAAAACGACGTCGGAGATACAAGAGACACCAGTGCACTTTCACCTTTTTATCGTTTTTGGTGTGCTAATAATATTCATTTTAATGAAATTAAAATAATATAAAGAAAAATAGGAAATTAGTAAATTTTTTGCACGAATTTTAAGGTAGGGGACCACTTCAAGAGTTCACCGACCACTCAAATTATTTTAAGCATTAGTAATATCATAAACTTATTTTAATATACAAATTATTCAATTTGATTAATAAAATTTTTAATAAATTAAATCTAAATTTGATTATATCAATTTGATTATCTTCAAAATTAAGTTTAATTTTTTATGTTAGATTTGCTATAAACATATAGATCTACACGAGAAGAAAAGTAAAACTACACACAAATTTAAGTAAGGTTTATCTTAGAATTAGTTAACAATAAATAGAGGAGTCGTTAAACTTATATATTAGTATTGTTTCTTATTTTTCTTTAACAAGACATTCATAAGTTGCACGAGCTAAATATGTAATAAAATAAAAACTATCATAATAATACAAAAATCAGAGCACAAAATATGTTTTTTTCGTTTCTACAAAATATCGTTTGTTGAACTTTAGCGGTTGAAAAGACAACGCGACGTGTTTTCGTGAATTGTGCACGTTTTTTTTATGACCTTCATTACGGAAATAGGACAGAACAAAACAGGTCGGGTCGGGCCGCGTCCATTGGTTAATGCGAATGTTGAAGGACACTTTTGCCCTTTATCCACTTGAATAATGCCCATCCAATACGCCACGGTTTCTGCGCTCTTTTTCAGTTTACCATTATTACCCTTTCCTTGCAGTGCACAACATTGTCTACCTAACTCTTTCAACCTATATTTAAATAATTCTTAAATTATATACTTTAAATAAGTTATTTGATAATATAATAATTTTATTATTTAAAGGATTTTTAACTAATTTGCTATTATTATACCTTGTCTTAATTTTTCTCAAGATTTTATGCAAAAAAAATATGTACACATTATGTTTATAAGTTTAATTATAGATCTGATTCATTTTCAAGTTAATTTAAATTTAAAAATTGATTCTGCCGAAAAATGATATAATTTAAGTCATTTAACTAATATTATTTTAATTTAATTTTATAAAATAATAATATTTTAGCTCAAAATTTCAAATTATTTAACCTCAATTTAAGCTAAACTCTTAGATCACAATTTTAAATTAAACTATAATAAATGTAAGATTTATTTATTTTATTAATTTTGATATTAAATAATTGAAAATTTTATATGTTGATTTTACATATTAATATATGCATATATAATGAATTATTTGAATAAAATCCGAATAATTATAATTATAACTTGTTCGAAATTTTGTTAATATATTTTTCGAAAAAATATTATTTGCTTATATAAAAAATATTATGTGGAGGGTGTAATCGTAATGACGTGGAGTATAATATCAAATGAATAAGTCACATGTGGGGGCAAAATTGTCCTTTGACTACAACAATTTCTGCATCCACGAACTTTCTCCTTTTCTCCTCTATAAAAGTACCTAAACCTTCTTCATTTCCATCGATCTACGGACCATCTCTCTCTCTCTATTGCCTTCGATTCTGTTCATCAACGTCTCTCTAACTGTAAGTAACAACGGTTTTCAGGTTCTTCAAGTTTCTAGCTTCCTTATTCCTATTTTAGGTGTATTACATACTGTTTCACTATTCAACTCTGTTCTTCCATTTTTGAAGACTAACAGAGTGAATTAGCTTTGTAGATATACGTAAATTCCCCAAAATCTATACTTTGCATTAAGGGTTGTTCCCATTTTTCCAAGTGGGTTTTGATTCTTTTTGCGCATATAGTGTATACGCATACTAAGATTCAGGTATGAGTACTAGTAGCTGTATTGGGATGTCGACTATGAAACCCTGTTGTAGAATCTTGGTTAGTTATAAAAGCTCTGCTCTTTTTGGATTTTCTTTTCCTAAGCTGAATAATCCTGTTGTTAAACATAATTTGTCGAAATCACATCCAAGTTCCGTTCCTAGCCGTAGAATATGCTGCCATGCTAGCTGTAATGGATCTCAAATCAGGGGTTATAAGTCTGTGTTCGATCCGAATTCTAGAGCTTTTCATCTTCCCAATATGAATTGGGGTAAAGCTAGGGTTTTTGTGTCGAGTTTATGTGATCGTAGAGGTGGCTTAAGGGGCGTTTTGGTAGTCCCCAAGGTTGCTTCAGATTTTAGAAATCATTCAACATCTGTAGAGCCTAATGTTAATGAAAATGGGTTCGAGAGGATTTACATTCAAGGTGGCTTGAATGTAAAGCCTTTGGTGATTGAGAACATTGAAACAGAAAATGATGTAATTAAAGAAGAAGATAAGTCTGATAGGGTAGAGATAAATGGATCTGGTGTAAATATAGATTTTTTAAAGGGTTTGAATGAGGCTACTCCTAGAGTTGAGAGAGAGGTGTCTGAGATTGAAAAGGAGGCATGGAAGTTGCTCCAAGATGCCGTTGTGACTTATTGTGGCAATCCAGTGGGGACTGTTGCTGCTAATGATCCTGCTGATAAGCAACCATTGAACTACGACCAAGTCTTCATTCGGGATTTTGTACCATCTGCACTTGCTTTTCTACTTAAAGGAGATGGGGAGATAGTGAAGAATTTTCTTCTTCACACACTGCAATTACAGGTACTTCATTTTTTAACTGCTCAACATGCCCATTCCCTCAAACATGCTTATCTTGTACCTAAGACTTCTTCATGAAGTAGAGGCCCCATTGAAGATCAATCAAAGAGTATTGGTGTAAAGACATGCTTAGACGTGCTCGTAAAGACATGCTTACACATTCTCGCAAAATATTATTCTTTCCAATCATTCTTGTTTTTAAAAGGATTTGATACATTATTGGTAGGCTCATTTAACTTGGTGCTTGCTATAGCAGTGTTTTAATCGCCTTCTTAGCTCTTATTAAATAGGAACCAATGCACAGAAGAAATGACCTAGAAGGTTTGTGTTTTATACCACTGGCAGCCATGAGTGAGAACTTCTATTGCTGCAAAGGATGAAACTTTAAAAAATGAATTAACTAGTCCTTTTGCTGGGAATGTGACATAGTAGTATTGGTCTCAATATGCATGATCACCTTTAATGCTTTTCCATGGGGGATAAAAAAGTTAGTGTGCATTTTGATTTACAGAACTAGAAAATATCTCTTGTTTTGCTAGAGTTGGGAGAAGACAGTGGACTGTTACAGTCCTGGACAAGGGCTGATGCCTGCAAGTTTCAAAGTTAAATCTGTGCCTCTCGAAGGAAGTGATGGAGCCCTTGAGGAGGTTTTGGACCCTGATTTTGGCGAGTCAGCCATTGGACGTGTAGCTCCTGTAGATTCAGGTAAAAGGAAATTGATTGCACACTGTATATTATCACAGTAGTTCTGTTTGAACTATTATGTGTCTAGAATTGCAGGAATCTAAAGAAATTATTTGTTCTATATACAGGGCTGTGGTGGATAATTTTGTTGAGAGCTTATGGAAAGATCACAGGTGACTATGCATTGCAAGAGAGGGTTGATGTCCAGACAGGCATAAGACTCATACTCAATTTGTGTTTGACCGATGGATTTGACATGTTTCCAACTCTACTTGTCACTGATGGGTCGTGCATGATTGATAGAAGGATGGGCATTCATGGACATCCGCTCGAAATCCAAGTAAGCTGAGCAGAATCCATGCATTATTGAAGCTTCCTCTCATCAATATTTTGTTGTAAAGATTAAGAGTTAAGAGCTACATTTACTGATAGAAACTAGACCAAGGGTTGAGCTAGAAGTCTTTGGTTACGAAACAAATGATTTTTGGGAAACAAGTGACTAGTGAAAAATTGATGCAGGAGTTTCTTGACTTGACCTAATTTAACTGTCTCTTGCAACATCCTAGCAACATTGCCCTTCCTCGAGAGCATACTTGCATTGTTTTCATTGTCTGCTTTGCCATATTACTTCATTCATAGCTTTACTTTGCATGCGACTAAACATGCTTAGTTTTTCACACGCTTTACCTGATATAATGTTGTAGGCCTTATTTTACACTGCTTTGCGCTGCGCACGTGAGATGCTCACGGTCAATGATGGAACCAAAAGTTTGGTGGCTGCCATCAATAACCGACTCAGTGCTCTGTCATTTCATGTTAGAGAGTACTACTGGGTGGATATGAAGAAGATCAATGAGATATATCGTTACCACACTGAGGAATACTCCCAAGATGCAGTCAACAAGTTTAACATCTATCCAGATCAAATTCCTTCATGGCTTGTGGATTGGATCCCTGAGGAGGGTGGGTACCTCATTGGGAATCTTCAACCTGCTCATATGGATTTTAGATTTTTCACGCTTGGAAATCTTTGGGCCATTGTTTCCTCCTTAGGAACTCAAAAACAGAACAATGGTATTCTCAACTTGATTGAGGCTAAATGGGACGATCTTGTGGCCCGTATGCCTCTTAAAATTTGTTACCCTGCTTTGGAGTCTGAAGAATGGCGAATAATTACTGGCAGTGATCCTAAAAATACGTGAGACTCCTGTTTTGTTATATTTATATGCGTGTTCTTTTTTTTATCTTCCGCATTTTAACTTTTCAGCTACAATGGCATTTACTGATTCGAATTGGCAACCTTTTCTCTATGCTAATGATCTTTGAATGTTGCAGCCCATGGTCATATCACAATGGTGGATCTTGGCCTACACTTCTATGGCAGGTATACATAATATTATTCTAACTACAATTATGTTAAATGATATTCTAGAATTTATTGGTTTTGTTTCAAAGATATTCCCTGACATCAACGCTTGTTATCCAGTTTACCTTGGCATGCATCAAGATGGGTAGACCAGAACTTGCACGGAAGGCTGTCGCGTCAGCGGAGAAGAGGTTGTCTGCAGATCTGTGGCCTGAATACTATGACACACGTAGCGGGAGGTTTATCGGCAAGAAGGCACGACTTTGCCAGACATGGACAATCGCCGGTTTCTTAACATCCAAGATGCTCTTAGAGAAACCAGAGAAGGCCTCATTGTTATTCTGGGAGGAGGATTATGACATCCTGGAGACTTGTGTTTGTGCTCTTAACAAAACTGGCCGGAAAAAATGTTCACGCCTTGCAGCAAAGTCGAAAGGTCACGCATAGTCTTTCGGTTTCTTCCTGCCTGCAAAGGCATGTGAATATTTAATGCTACTCTTAGATTTATGATATATTTCCACTTCAATACCTAACCTATTGTAACCCTTCGCTGGGCTGTACTTAAGAAACGATCTGAATTTGTTGGCTCTGTTTTCGGAGAGCCTCCATTGTTATTTCTATGGCTTCTTAATAGCAGCAGAAGCCATAGAAACAGTTAACTTGTATTAACTTTGAATCTTCAGTCAAATTCCTTTCAAATACTCGCATGGCAGTATATCCTACTTTTCCCTAGTTCCTACACTTGAAATTTTATCTGAAACATTTTCTAGCAAGCTTGTTTCATCTATGAACATCATAATCACCGAACATACACTTCCGCATGCTGAAATAGAAACTTTTACATTGACCGCACTAAGAAACTGCAAAAGCCTTTCCCTTTTACCAGGAACTACATTTGATGATTGCTGAACAAAATTTGCCTATTTGGGCACCAAAAAGACACGACCTTTAACTATTTCCAAGCAAGAATTTCCGATCTGGGCATCAAAAATACACGACCTTTAACCATTTCGAAGCAGAATTTTCCTACCTGGTCACCAAAAAGACACGGCCTTTAACCATTTCCAAGTGATGCAGATTATTTCAAGCAATGATTCATTCGTCACCTCCTCGTATCCTGAAGAGGTCGAGTCGGCTATCTCCAAGCCGTAGAGAGTACGCAGCTTTCTTGTACTCAGACCAAGTGAAAGGCCTGTACAGTAAAGGCCTGATCGGTGTGAACATCTCAGGCGGTGCAGAGATCCTTGCTTGAAGTGGTGGTGCAGCAAAATATGCCATTGATATTCTTGACTTGTATGAAATCCTAAGAGCTCTGTGCCTCACACTAACGAATCTCCCATTTGTCATAGCCTAGACAGAGGAAACAGAGAGAACAGAAACACAAAAACACATAAAAAACATCAGCTTTATCTTCAAATCGGTTTCCCTAACAAGTTCGACTTCATTTTAGCAGTAGAAAAGGCACTAGTTAGTGGTAGAGTCTGCAATTCGAAAAAAGAGTGACATTTCACTGTAAAGCTCCTGCTTAATTTATGTCAACATCAGAAACTTCAAAAATCTTCCGAGATATCCTAAAAAAAGAAGTCTGGTGGATCCAGTATTCAAAACCTGAGGTACGTTTTCCTGGAAAAATTATCGTTTTAAGTACATCAAGTTTGTATCTTTCTGAAGCCGACCTGTGAATTGAAACCAGCCAGTTACTCGAAAAGAGAATAGAACTGCTGATATTCAACCATTTGATGGGAACTTGCAAGAAGTGAGTCCCCACTCCACTGACAACATCAAGAACTCAATTCATAGTCTACAGGAAGGATTCCTTAGTTACCATCAGTCCATTTCACCTTTATTGGAAAAAGATTTTGCAATTGTTATTTTTTGAATGCGTGTTAACTAAGGAATCCTTGCTGTAGACTACGAATTGAGATTGTATCTTAAATCTTAGTGCAGTATTAATACTACTACATGAGAACGGTGGAACAAACCTGTAACAGGTCACCCACATTGACCCAGAAGGCAGTTGGGTCAGGAGGAACGGGGACCCACAGACCGTGATTTAAGGAAATCTGGAGGCCACCCACGTCGTTGGATCTCAAGAGGGTGAGGATCTGAGGGTCAGAATGCTCTCCAAAGCCAACCTTGTAAGAAGAAGGAGATGATACTGACGTGTCTCTAGTATTCTGTAGTATAGGTATAGCTGGGTAGTGATTGAGCCGAAGGATTGAGTCAGAGTCAGCGTCCCTGATCATCCTGCTAAACACTGACGTGTCCTGGACCCGCATTCCCTCTGCCACCATATCTAAAATCTCACATGCCACCTCTCTAACTGCGTCAATGTAATTAGTCACCACAGAGCTGCCACATCCATCAGGACCAGAAAGGAATCATCACATCAGCTTCATTTCATCTCCAATCCAATCCATAAACAAAACTCATAATCATCACCTCCTGTTCTAGTAGGGCATAGGGTATTTTTTATTTGTATCTTTAATCTTAGTTTCTCTGGATTTGATTGGACCTTTCCCTGACTTGTCAATCTAAAATGGGTAAATAGATGGAAGTGACGTGGCAGAGAAGAGAAAAGGCCTATGTGTCTGACATGTTATCCCACCTTCTAGGAGAAGAGAATCAGAGATTACTCCACTCTCAAGAGTCAAGACCCCTTTTTTTCAGTGATTCTATCTTGTAACATTACTAAGAAAATGGTTTAAGATTCCCTCAAAAAAAATAAGAAAATGGTTTAAGATTATTATTACTTCAATAATGCGAGAAACTATAAAATAAAGAATCTGAACTTCCAAAAGAAAACAGTGGTTACGTTTCTGCTACATGCGTTGTTCGACCTGTCAGCAGTCAGATTCTGCAGTATTTACCACCATTCATCCTTATACCCGATTTGCTAGTTTTCAAGGTTATTGTATTGCTTTTTCAAATTGGAAAGTGAAAGAAACAAGCAACCTATAAGCAGAAAACTGATTGATATGGTACCAAAGATGGTGAGACATGCAAATATTTTTCTTCTAAAGTTGACATACGTGTGACTAAGAGTAAGAGACTGTAGTAAGAGTACCTGAACTTTACAGGGTCACTAGATACGGTTTTGGATCTTTGAGAAATGGAAACAGGGTTAGTGTTGAACAAAAGATACTCAACCTCTCCAACATCGCCATTAAAGCCTATGTTCTTGCAGCCATAACCAAAGGGATTGGCAGGTCCAGCTTGCAGCTTCTCGTTAGCTGGTTTAGCGAAAAAGTTGAGACCTTCTCGTTCCATTCTCGAAATAATGTCCTCGGAAACGCCATGGTTGATCACCTTGAAGAAACCAAACTCTTGGCAGGCTTTCACAATGAGTCCTGACACCTCTGATCTTGAAGCTGAAAGGTCTATTACAGGCAACTCGACGGACTGAACCTTCTCAGCTCGAACTTGAGTTGGAGATGCAACAACCATGGCTATTTCCTTATACTCAAACAGGCTATAACTATACGTGAAAAAGCTTGTCAACTTACACTATAGTTGAAAGAGGAAGAGGAAGCCGAAGGGGAAGGGGAAGAGATCGAAGAGGAATGGTTGAAAGAGGAAGAAGGTTAGAGGAGTGTAGTCGTGGACGAAGATGAAATAAATAGAGAAGAAGAGGAAGAGAGAATATCTGGAAGTGTGTAGCAGCACTCAGAAATAGAAGGCGTGTAGGTGGTGAAGTACAACTATCAAATTCCTGTCAGGAAACATCCAAGAAGGTTGACTTCGTGCATTTTGTTGACTTGGTCATTAATGTTGACACGCCCAAAAAAAAAATTTCTTTTAAATTCAATTTAAAAAACCTAATTCGTTTCAATATTATTAAGAGACGTGATCAACTAATTAATTATTTATTTATTTATGTAATAAAATAACATAATTGATTTAAATTGAATCAAAGTATATATATATTTTAAATTAATTTAATTTAAATTTAAAATAATAATTTTAGACTGAGTCAAATTTAAAATAAAATATATTCGCGAATAAGATGTTAATACATCATTATCAGTTTTTCAAAGAAATGGTCTTTTCCAAAATGTCATTTTCTAACTATATATGTGTACATTAAAGAAAACGGTATTTATATGACCAATTAGTTGGTCAGTGGTAGCCAAGACGGTGATAGTACCATCAACATCCACAAATTAAATTTTGGTAATGTGACATCAACATCAATTAATTGCCTTTCATTAATTATCAAATCAATAATTTTAATTTCAATATAAGCATTTTCACATTTACTAAAAACTATATGTAACATTATGAATGATAATATGTCGGCCCATGAGTCAATCTTACTAATTTTTTTAAAATTAAAAGTATAAAACAATATATTTTTTACAATTTGAAACTTGTCTAATGCTTAACTCTTATAAACGAAATGTTGTCATTTTACTTCAAAAAATTAGGTCTTATATTGGGGTAGGTCTGATTTAACCTATGAATCGATTTATTAAGAACACCTGAATTTAAACTTACGGGTTAATTTATTACTCTATTGTTATCTTTTTTTTAATTCAATGAAAATATTAAATTTTAATAAATAATTAAAAATTTGTGTGTCGCAATCATTTCTTGTCTTGGAAATTGTAGCTATAATATGATATTGTGGATAAGGATAAGCCTACAAATAGTTAATACTATTGGTAGTGGAAAATACAAATGAAACAATAATTGACTATAAATTACCTATTCCTAAACAGGGAAACCAATAATGGAGACCACTTGAATTAAATTAAACTAAATCAGGGCTAATAATAAAAGTTGCCTAAAATTAAAAAATAGATATATTTTAGGTAACTATGAAGTAATTGTTGAATGTTGACCCCTAATGAGGATAGGTTTGGCATTCCTTTGCACTCTCCAATGTGCTCACCAATTTCAATGAACACTCTTTTTCAATCTATCTTATCATTTAAAATCTCCATTAATTAGTTACTGTCTATCAGTAATAACCTCTCCATTAAATAAGAGTGAGGTTACGTATTACTATACTTCTTACGATGTCACGTCACGACGAGGCTCTCACTAAATATTATTGTTGTGTTTAATTACCATGTTTTAATTAACTTTTTGGATTTAATACAAAATGTTCTCATCTATATTAAAATTTTATTTTCTTTAATGATCTAAAGAAACTAAATATCTCACCTCTCTAATTTAAGAAACTAACATATATTTTCATAGTTTTTTAATAAAAGAGTAAGAGGTTGAAAGAGTTCAACCGGTGTTAGATCTCGATAAAATTGATTAAAAATTAAATAAAATTAAAAAAATTAAAAAGATAGTTGAAAGAGATTGTTCATATTTATTAAAGAATTTAAAGTTTAATTAAAATTTATTAAATAAAAATTAATTAATTAATCTTAATTTATAAAAATTTATTAATTTATACAAATTAATTAATTAAATTATCAACTTTTAGCAAGAACAATTATTAAAATAAATCAAACTGAAAAATTAGACAATTCAAAATTTTTATAGTTGAACCAATCCGACTAATTAAGTTTTTTAAATCATTATTAATTTACGAGACTCTTATTAAAATAAGTAAATAAAATAAAATAAAATGTAGTAAAGGTGGGGTTTTTTTTCATATTCACAAGGCTTAGACTTTTTCCACATTTAATGCCTCAAATTCCAAATACTAAGATTCGCCGTCAATTAAATGTGGAAGTCAAAATTGATGGCTTTTCGTGTCGTAAGAATTAAAAAAAAAGGCCGACATCTTTTTGCACATAAACTATTTTATATTATTAAAAGTTGAGAATAAAAAAGAAAATGAAACGTATATTCTATATTCTCCTGTCGTCAAAACTATATAAAAAATAAAAATAACATCCTCTGTTTTTATACCACGTAGAAAAGAGAAAATAGAAAATAGAAAAATAACCTTCTTATTCTTATATCTTTAACTGAATTACTATAAAAATAATCTCACACTTTATATTATTTAGGCATTAGTCAACATATTCAGGGGTTCAATCCTTAACTTTGGGTATGGAACAGTCTTAAATTCTTGGGCCAGCTGTTCCAACCTGTGGGTGTCTACAAACTAGCGAGTGATTAGTCATTGGATCCGTCGATAGATACCCTATTCTAAGACAAAAAAAAAAGTCAATATATTCAGTACACAAGGCTCCTCGTTTTATGTAGATCTAGAAAAGGATAAAATGCATGCAACATTTTCTTTGTATTTTTATGAAGAGGTTATCTATGTAACTTTATAGTCATAAATAAGTAGACTTGTCGATGGACTGGGCAAGGATGGCTCCTGGCCTGGCCCGATCCACCGTGTTAAAAAAAACATAAAAAACAACGCAATTCTTAAAATAATAGTTTGGTAAATCCGTGATTAGGTTAATTCGAGCCAAAATCAGGTTGAGTTGGGCCATATTTGACATCTCTGTAAATGGACAATTTTATCAGTTGCTTTAAGTATATTTTAATTACAATAATTTAACTAAATATAACATTCATTTTTTATAATTAATGGCAGTGAAAGAAACACTTTATTATATTAACAAACAGAAATCTTTATTGTAGATGGATCCATCAGAAAAGCCCGTAAAGAAATTATAACCAAGAAAAAGGCCCAAAATTGATAAGAATCCACCTAGTTATGAGAACGTGGAAAGCAATCTTTTTATTTGACACTCTGAAATTATTTTGCTTTTTTTAAATACAAGACAACAGTAAGTAATTAAAAAGCTGGTAGTAGTAAATGAACTTGTTCATAAAGTGATTAAAAAGCTGGTAGTGTTAAAACTATTTACAGGCTTTTTGGAAACCTTCGAATTGAATTCATTAACGAATTGAATTCAATTATATTAATGAGATTGAATTGAATTAAATTTACACTGTTTAAAACAAATCCAGTAATATTATAATTGAATTAAATTACACCATTTGGAACAAATCTAATAAAATTACAATTGAATTCAATTATTTCATACGATACATTTATCCCTGATATATAAAGAGAACCAGGCACAAGAGTTAAATCTAATTAAAAAAATGATATGCAATTCCCTCGAATAAATAATTTCACATATAATTTAATAGAAATAAATATAAAATATTATAATATTATCCCAATTAGATTAGAATTTAAATAAAGCTGGAGTCTTCAATAAATAACTTTTTTAGTATGCAAAAATTAAAATTAAAATATAAAAATATCTTTAAATAAAAATTGTAATTTTAAATTAAATAATTTTTTAATTTTACAAAACTATTTTTTATTTTGTAAAATTAAAAACTATTATAAAATTCTCTAAAAGCAGTGGTGGAAATAGATTTATAATAAAATATTATTGAGTCTAAATTTTGCATGCTATATATGACAAAGACAAACAAAATTTCTCGTAAACCTTTCTCTGTTTTCCTTTTTTCCTTGTTGTTTACAACAGAATACAAACCTATTTATAAGCTACTTTTGACTTTTAAAATTCGTACAAGATTTAAAACCAAGACGGAAAACTAAACAACTCAAAACAGAATACTAAACAGCACCATAAATTCTGACCCTTTATTACTGAAACCATCATAACTCTTTCTAGAAAACTTCAAATGTCCTCAGACTTGAACCATCAGAAAGTACCCTTGAACTTCGCATTTAAAGTTACCTAAAAAACTGTCCACTGTGTAGGTCCGAATTTCAAGTCTATTTAAGTTTATTCAACAAAACTCCCCCGTAAAGTTAAATATTTCTACCATCCTTCATGCCGAGCAACTTCTTACAATTTTCAAGAAATACGATCGGTAGCGACTTCGTGAAGATATCAGCAACTTGGTCCCAACTTGCCACGTGCACTAATTCCACACTTCCTTTCTTCACTTGATCTCGGATAAAGTGAAAGCGAACATCGATGTGTTTGCTTCTCTCATGATTCACCGGATTCTTTGCCAACTCAATTGTCGATATATTGTCAATTCATATCTCAGTTGCACCGAGTTGTTGTTGCTCCAACTTGCCCAACAAATTTCTGAGCCATATCGCATGACAAACGCATCAAGAGGCTGCCACATATTCAGTTTCACATGTCGAGAGTATCACGATCAATTGCTTCTTTGAAAGCCAAGTAAATGTTGTGTCACCCATAAAGAATACGTATCCCGATGTACTCTTCCGTTCATCAATATCACCACACCAATCACTGTCTGTGCAGCCCATTAGCTTGAATTCTTCCGTTTTCGAGTAAAATAACCTGAGTGACTCCGTCCCTTTAACATATCGCAAAATTCGCTTCAATGCCTTCCAATGTGCATAAACCGGATCCTCCATGAACCGACTTACAATGCCGACACTTAACGAAAGGTCAGGCCTTGTGCATGTGAGATAGCGAAGACTTCCCACCAACCTCCGATATTTACTTGCGTCGACTCGTTTTCCTCCATCAAACTTTGAAAGTTTTGCACCTGGTTCCATTGGTGTCGATACCAAGTTGCAATCTGCCATCTTGTACTTCTTCAAAATCTCCTTTGCATATGTCTCCTGTGACACAAAAATACCCGTCTCTCCTTGTCTAACCTCCAAACCAAGAAAAAACTTCATCAAGCCCAAATCTGTCATCTCAAATTCTCGTGTCATTGTGTCCTTGAACTCTTCTATTACCTCATCATTGTTCCTCATAAAAATGAGGTCATCAACGTAAAGAGCAACAAATAACACATTACCTCCACTCTTCTTTGTGTAAAGGACATGCTCGTAGGGACATTGTTTGAACCCGTTCTCCTTGAAATAAGTATTGATATGAGTATTCCATGCCCGCGGTGCTTGCTTTAATTCGTAAAGCGCCTTCTTCAATTTCAGCACCTTTTCTTCTCCGATTTTCATATAACCAGGTGGTTGTTCGATATAGACTTCTTCTTCGAGCACACCATTCAAAAATGCTGACTTGACATCCATTTGAAATATCAGCCATTTGAATTGAGCCGCTTGGGAAATGAGCAATCGGATTGTCTCCATTCTTGCAACAGGAGCAAACACCTCGTCGTAGTCGATTCCCACCTTTTACTTGTATCCCTTCGCAACAAGTCACTCCTTGTACTGCTCTATTTTGCCTTGAGCATTCATCTTTTTCTTGAACACCCACTTCACACCAATGGGCTGACATCCTTTCGGCAATTCCACTAACTTCCATGTGTTGTTGCGGTCAATCGCTTTAATCTCCTCATCCATGGCATTTTTCCACTTCTTGTCTCGCACCGCCTCTTCAAAGCTTATATTCTCAACATCTGCCAAAAGACATACAAGGTGTACCTCACTTGTCGAATCATACAAATCTTGCAAACTTCGCATTTTGGCTTGTCGCGGTTCATCTTCATCATCAGTAGTTTCAGGGTCTATTGGTGTAGTTGTTGGTGTAGCGGTTGATGATTCTCTAACTTCGATGATAGTCTCCGTTGAGTTATTCCAATCCTACTCGCTTGCTTCGTTAACTCGTACATCACGACTCACCATAACCTTTTTGCTTATCGGGTCAAGTAGTTTGTATCCTTTGGTTTTCCCATCATACCCAATAAATACATACCTTTTGCTTTTGTCTTCGAGCTTCGTTCTTTGCTAATCCGGTACATGTGCATAAACCACACTACCGAATATCTTGAAGTGAGAGACTATTGGCTTTTGTCCACTCTATGCCTCTTGTGGTGTTAGGTCATCCAGCTTCGCATGTGGACATCGATTTTGCACATAGATGGCGCATTGCATAGTTTTTGTCCAAAATTCCTTTGGCATCTTTTTGCTCTTCAGCATTGACCGAACCATGTCGAGAATGATCCGGTTCTTCCTCTTGGCCACACCGTTTTGTTAAGGAGTGTACGGTGCGGTTAGAAATCGCCTTATGCCTTGCTCCTCGCATTACTCCATGAAAGCTGCCGAAGTATACTCGCCACCTCTATCGGATCGTACGGCTTTGATGTGTCTACCAGTTGCCTTCTCCACCATCACTTTGAAATTTTTGAACACCTCGAATGCCTCTAATTTTTCTTTCAAACAATAAACCTAAGTTTTCGTGAGAAATCATCGATAAAGGAAATAAAATACCTTTTACCACTAAAAGATTCGGGGGTTATTGGTCCACAGATATCGGTATGAATCAACTCAAGAAGTTGCTTTGCCTGGTATTCAACCTTCTTTTGAAACGAAGTTCTCGCATGCTTGCCGAGTAAGCATTCTTCACAAAATTTTCCTTCGTAGTCCATGTCGGGTAGCCTGTGCACCATATTCTTCTTTGTTAACTTTTTTAGACCACCATGATGTAGGTGACCAAAGCGGAGATGCCACAGTGATGCCTTGTCTTCTATGTCAACTCGCAAACATTTTTCTTGTATGCTTCTCAAATTCAGTTTGTACATGCGATTCCTCCCCATCTCGACTTGAGTGACTAAATGCCCTTTCTTATCCTTCAAGTGCAGTACCCGTTCTCTCATAAGTACTGAGTAACCTTTCTCCATGAGTTGCCCCATACCCAAAATGTTGGTCTTGAGGTCTGGTACGTAATACACATCTTGGATTGACCTTACCAATCCATCATTTTGTAAGTAACAAACCGTACCTTGGCCTTTGACCTCGACCTTCGACGCACCTCCAAAAGATACGTGTCCATCTTCAACTTTTCGCATCTCCTTGAACTAATGTTTGTACCCGCACATGTGGTTGCTTGCGCCGAGTCGAGGTACCACACCGTGTCATTGTCGATGTTGACTTCGTTGTGAGCCATCAAGAGAAAACCTTCCTCATCTTCCGTTGCTAGATTGGTTATCTCTTCCACCTTTTTCTCGACTTGACATTCTTTGGCAAAATGGCCCAACTTGCCACAATTGTAACACTTACCGGAGTTGCAATCCTTCACATAGTGACCATATTTGTGACAATTGTAGCACTCGATGTTGGAATAATTCGACCGGCCGCTTCTCCCAAGACTGAGTCCTCTTCCACGCCAGTTTTGTTGGCTTGATTGCTCATTCTGCTCATAATACCCTTCTTAACCACGACCTCTACCACCATGACCATTTCCTCGACCTCTACTTCCACGCCCTCTACCTCGAAAGTTTTGAGAATAGGGTACCTTTTCGTCTTTGATTGACGCCTTGGTTTGAAGTGCTTGCTCGAATGTCTCCTCCTCCTTCTTCTTCTTACGTTGTTCGTGTGCCTCGAGAGAACCCGCGAGCTCGCCATCCGTGAGCGTTGCTAGGTCCTTTGACTCTTCTATGGCACATAAGACATTCTCGAAACTGTTGGTTAACGACCTCAAGATCTTCTTCACAATTCACGCATTGGTTAATGCTTCGCCATTTCGGTTGAGTTGGTTCACCACGGTCTGGACACGTGTGATGTAGTCGAATACACCTTCAGACTCTTTCATCTTCATACCTTCCAATTCGCCGCGAAGAGTTTGGAGGCAAATTTGCTTGACTCGATCGGCTCCTTTGTACACGTTCGCCAAAATATCCCTCGCTTCTTTTGAAGTTATTGCACTTGCAATTTTCTCAAAGCCCGAATCGTCAATAGCTCGGAACAGCATATACAATGTCGTTTTATCCTTCATTCGCGTTTCTTTCAACGCCTTATGTTGAGTCGCCGTATATATCGTTGTAGTTACTGGTTCTACAAAACCAGTCTCGACTATTTCCCAAGCATCTTGAGACCCAAGAAGAGCTTTCATTTGAATGCTCCAATTCTCATAGTTCGCCTTCGTCAATCGGGGTAGCGACATTTGACCCGTCACATTCTCCATCTGGCTTTGATACCAAATTGACAAAGACAAAAACTTTTTCTCGTAAACCTTTCTCTGTTTTCCTTTTTTCCTTGTTGTTTACAACAGAATACAAACCTATTTATAAGCTACTTTTGACTCTTAAAATTCGTACAATATTTAAAACCAAGATGGAAAACTAAACAACTCAAAACAAAATACTAAACAGCACCATAAATTCTGACCCTAGATTACTGAAACCATCATAACTCTTTCTAGAAAACTTCAAACGTCCTCAGACTTGAACCATCAGAAAGTACCCTTGAACTTCGCATTTTAAGTTACCTCAAAAACTGTCCACTGTGTAGGTGCGAATTTCAAGTCTATTTAAGTTTATTCAACAATATGTAGGTAACTTCGTCATCTTCAGTGAAGCAGAACGTTCCTGCTCAAACCCTTCAACGGTTTCCCACATTTCTTCTTCTACTTGGTTTTTTTGTCTTCTCCAATTTTTCTTGCTCTGCTGATTACGTTCTTGCTCTATGTTTCTTCTTCTTTGATTCCTTTCTTCTGATTCCTTGAACAGTAACAGGTTTTCACAGAGTTTGGTCGATCAAAAACTAGTCTTTTCCGCATCCCTCCTTTTATCTCCTGCTTAAAGCCTTGAACCAGTAAGTATAAACAATATTTTGTACTTTTTTCATTAATTTCTTTAACTTTTAGTTGTTCCAATTTGTGGGTATTTGGATTTCATGAACAGAGCAGAGGTTTTACAGAGCTTTGTTGGATCAAAGAACCAGTCTTTTTCCACAACCCTCCCTTTTATCTCTTGCTTGGAGTCTGAACTACTAAGTACCGAAAAGGGTCGGATTGGGAAAAAGAAAAATTAGAGAAAGTTCTAAACTTTCTGATCTACTGGTGCGTAGGAGAAGAAGAGAAGAGGGTCGACTGCTGCTGTGATAGGGTTGAGAAGTTGTGGGTATTATTGGGTTTCTAATGTTAAAAACGAAACCAACAACCTTTAGATTTCAATTCACGTGGTTTATTGCGTGAATTCAATCTATAAGGGGAGGTGGGTTTAAACCCACACCTGAATTGAATTCATGTCAAAAAGATTGTACCAAACAAGTGAATTGAATTCAATTACAAGATTGAATTCAATTCCTTGTGTTCCAAACAGGGTGTTAGTGTTAAATATGTTTTAAAAATTTGATCTCATTCAAACTATAATCGAATTTGTTATAAACATTTTAAAATTGTTTTATTTAAAAAATGTATAATGAAGACAATTAGGGTTGAAGTCTAGACTTGTTGAGCTAAGCCTCGGCCACTCCTAACCCGACCCACCATATTTTTAAAAAAATGTTAGAAATAACGTCGTTTTTGAAATAATGGTCGGATCATAGGCCAGACCGAACGGGCCGAGCCATATTTGACATCCCTATTGAAGTCAACTATGGCACTGTTTGGTTATTGGCTGATTAGCTAGAAAATAGTTGGTTGAATAGATTTAACTGAATGACCTTATTGACCAGTTGTTTTTAGTGTTTGATAATTAGCTGGCTGGGTTAGCTGATTGAACTTAATCAGCTGATTTTAAAAAAACTCAGAAGTAATAGCGTTTTACTTCAACTTATTGTATGACAAATTGTGCCCCCGGACATTTATGTTCCTTTCTCTCATCAACCTGGTGTTGGTGTACATGAACACTTAGTTTTTAGTTTTTACCATTCATTATTCAGCTAGTTAAAAAACACATAATAAGAAAACGACAAAGAAAACTATTTAAGAACCTTTCTCTTTGAAGTTAAAAAAGTATAATTTTTATCTCAATTATTTATTAATTATTATTATTATTATTGTTGTTGTTGTTGTTGTTAGTTTTATGTTTTTTTATCAAAATTATAAACTTAATTTGTGTAAAATTTAAAATTAAAACTAAGAATATTTAACGAAATACTATTTTTTAAAAAAGTTACGTCCTTATAAGTCATTTTACACATCAACAGTTAATTTTACCAAACATCTTTAATAAATAGTTATCCACTGGTAAAATCAGCTGATATAACCAGCTATCAATTAATCGTTGATAGAATTAATTATCAGTTAATATAATTCGTTGTTTGCCAAATATGGCCTATAAAAACAAATTTAAGCCATAATTGAATTAATAGTTATAAGAAAATTTAGCTTAAAAAAAGATTTTTTAAAATGTTTTTCTTTTGTCATTCTTAGAAATAGTGACAATAATGGGTTGGACTTGTTTGATCCGGCACTCATCATATACGATTTGATCTTGACTTAAAGTTCATTTAATGCATTGTTGATTTTATTTTTTATATTTATTATATATTTTATTTTTATGTATTTATTTATTTATTTATTTTATTAACGTATTTGTGAATTAAGAATAAGGTTACGTATTTCTGGATCTTTTCAAATTTTACGATAACCGTTATTTTAGTTAATTGATCATAATGATATAGTTTTAATATTAAATTTATATTTAAACAATTAGGTTAAAATAATAATATTTTTATAAGAGCATTTGAATCAAATTTACGGTTCAAGATCAATCAGCTTAGCTTTAATTATGAACCGTGCGTATGATGTAAGGTGGATAAAAAGTCAAAGGGGGTACTTTTTGAAAAAGTAACAGCAATAGGTGTAAAATTTTCATCAACACATTATTGGGATGGGATGACGTCGTATCGTATCCTCTCCTCTCATTTTCATTTGTGGTTTTTGCAATCCCTCTGGTCTGTCTCTCTGTCAGTCAGTCTACGCCTTTTGAAAGATGAAATTTTGAAGCAAAAGCAAAAACCTAATGAGTGAGCCATGTTACTATGTTGCTCAAAGATGGTAAAACACAGGGCCCAATGTTGGGAATAGAGACCTCAGCAACTCAAAATCAAATGATGAGAGCTTCTGCTTCCTTCCTTCCTCCTCCTCAATTTCTCAATTTTAATTAGGGTTTTAGCTCTTTCTTCAAATAACCAGACCTTGCTCCTCGTCAATTTCTCAATTTTAATTTAGGGTTTTACCTCTTTCTTCAAACAACCAGAGCTTCCTCCTCCTCAATTTCTTAATTTCAATTTAGGGTTTTATTTTGGTCACATTCTCTACACTACCAAAAAGTGAGGTAAAAAGAAAATTCTTCATAGATCAAGGTAAAGGCATTTCGCTTTTCAACACCCACTTGTGCAGTGGAGGCCATCATTTTGTGTTAGAAGTCTCCTACCTCACCTTTTCTTTTTTGCCTTGATACTATAAAATGGGTTTTGACTAATGAATCCAAACCAATAATTAGCACCAATTTTAGGGTTTCACATCAATCATTCTAAGCAATGTAACTTTCCCATTTTGAAAATTTGTAGAAGAAGTTTTGAGCATAGAAAAAATAGAGTTTGTGACAAGATACAGAAGATGATATTAACTCCTAATTAAAGACCTTAGTGGTATAGTTAATTTAGATTTAAGAGCAAGATATGCTAAATTAAACATTAGATATAATGATAAGAATCAAAGCAATTTCTTTTATTTTCATGCAAGTGAAAGCTAACACGAATAATTTATTAAATTTGCAATAGACATGTCAGAAAAAAAAAGTTAGACCACATATAAGCCTAAGTGAGGTTTCATTTTAAAACCAATTGACAAATGGAGTAATTCACTAGATTTATATGTCAGTCTTCTTTTCCTTCGTTTTCTAATATGTGCACTTATATGTGAGTATTCTCGACCTAATCATCTTTCAAATCACACCCCAACTTCATACAAAATTTGTCTGTTCTTCAACTCTCTTCATCTTAGGCTTGTGAGTTACAATTTAACACCATTGTTAATGGATAATTACAGATGTCTATCTTAGAAATTCTTGGGGGCAGGTAGGGTTAACCACAAGAATGATTGATCTGATAAGAATTATCATGGCTTGCTGATTATTTTTGGTCCACCAACTTGCCTAACAGATTTCGGGTTTCATGATGTTGACATTTTCCAAAACTTTTGCATTACAAACGGAATCATAAACCTCCATTGACGAGGAGCGCACCATGTTCAAGAAAGAAGCATAAACTTAGAACAACTCTGGTTTGCTTTGTTTTGTTTTGTTTTGGTATCCATTTACAATCTTCTTCTGAGGTCATCAGATTGTGGAAAATTATGTTTTTTTGTTCTTTTTTTTGCAGTAAGCAGACAGCTTTTGAATGGACAACTTTTTCTTGGTACAAAAAAGGGTCTCGAAAAAAGAGGATAGACCCCCTTCAATAATACAGTGGACACGCACAAATTTGTACACTAGAGCTGTCACGAGGAAGAAGAGGCCCTCTTACACAGATCTGAGAGAATATTTATGCTTTATTATTTTCTCAGCCAACAAAAACAACGTATAAAACAACCAACACTGATGCTCTGCAACAGCATATTTTCTGCACACATAATACCAATCGAAATTGATGGCTTTGACAGAATAAGAAACATAGGGTTTTTCTTCTTTTTTTTTCTACAAAAACTCTTCTGATAGGATTACTAGCTCAGAACGTTTTCTATATAAAAACTTGCATGTAAGGTACAAAAAAGCAAAACCCAGATGGAAATTACTGATATTCCATTGGTTTGGGAACCAAAACTTGTATTTTTTTTAACTCGAGTGATCATATTCTGGTCTAAGATAAGCAGCTCAGGAGGGATAGACAAGGAAGGAGAAGCTGAGTTGGGAAAGAACGGGAAAAGAAAAGGTTTGAACTTCATATCAGAAGATTCTGATACAAAGTCTTTGAATGGAGAGAAAATGAAGAGAAGGGACTGAAAATGGGGTCTTACAAGGTCAAGAAAAGGTCTTACAAGGTCAAGAAAAAAACAAAGACAAATAACAAACGGCGAATTAAAAAAAAAAAGGTAGCGATAAAAGCTCAGGTAGGATAGCACCAGATTATCAGAAGCTTGGATTCTTCATACTCTTACTCTCGCCTGAAACTTCACCTTCAAGCTCAAGGTCACCTGCACAGAGAAGCTTACTGTTATGAGCTAGAATTAACCATCTTCTTCACCGAAACTACGACATTAATGAACATTCCCAGGAACAAGCAAACTCATTTCTCAAGAAACTATACAGGGTTAGACAATTTGAGCATGTTCAAAGTCTACGAATTTAATACCATCAACTCTTTGTCAGGACAACACCAGAAAAAACTGTACACAAAAGCTTTGACATTCCACACAAAGCAAAGGACTCATACCTTTCAGAAACTCGTGCCAAGCTTTCATCTTTGGAAACTTTTCTCTCTCTCCCATGCTCAGAGATGGAGAGAAGAAGAAGAAGAAGAAAGTATTACTGGCGTAGTAATGGCGGAGGTATATAACAAGGTGCGGTTGAGAGGCCGAGTGGGGTCCTCCAAAAGGCCCCAAAAAAGAAGAAGAGTAAACCGACTTAACAAGCGTCCTATATGTGTATTTTTTTAATTACAGGTTAAAATCTAATTAAAGTAATAAACAGATATTAATTTCATTTAATTATTTATTTAAATTGATTTTTAAAAGAAATTACATGTGATAATGTCTGCCCGACCGGCTTGTGGGGTTAGGGTAAATCCACAGGTAACATGGGTAAATTTGAAATGGTCAACAAAATTTTATATTCATGAAATTTATAAAATTTTAAGTTTAATAAATTACATAATTTAAATAAATTATCTAATAAATTGATAATGTAGATTAAAACAAATTTAACTTAAATGACACTTGTAAATTGTAATATATTTAAAATTTTAATTAATTCATGTACTTAAAATTAAAATAAATTAAAATTTAATTTAATTATAAAAAATTAAAGTAACTATTGCACAAAACTCTCCTCTTAGTGAAAGTATGAGGAGGGTCATAATATATGCAGTATTTCTTTATATTTTTACAAAAGAATTGTTCCCTTGATTTAAATATATAAAATCTTCAGAAGAGAAGATTGTAAAACATACTCTATCTTATATTTAAGCAATTAGGAACATTGACTCAGGTCTTAAACCAATAATACTTTGCAAAAATGGTAACAAAGTACTAATAATTATCAATGCCTCAGTACATTCAAGTTAGGTGGAGCATTACTTGGCATAATTCATAAAGAATAATAATTATTATTTAATTATAATAAAATAACATTATTACTCAAACCATTTTTGAATTTTAGAGTAATTTAAAATACACTTGATTATATTTTGTTCTCGTGTCCGTACAATGAGACAAGGGGTGGGGTACTGGGGTTGTGTCTTAATGGTCTTTTGGTTGTCCAAGTGGCAGCTTTTGGCCCGTCGGCTCGGTTGCAATCAATTTGGAAATGGTCAGTCAGTTAGTGCGTGTGTGCGCGCTCGTGTGGTCTGGTCTGGTCTGGGCTAGTCTGGTTCCTGTTTCAGGTGCACAATCAGAGCCCCCACGAAAGTCAGCTCGCCTGAAACTACGCAAATAAGCAACCATTTGCAGAGGTTTTTTTTCTTTTGAAAAACCATTTGAAGAGTTAGAGACAGGAAGTACCTAAATCAATTTCAAAAGTTAGTTTAAGAGGGAAGGTTTGTATACTATTATAAATTATTAAATGCTCTTATATTTATCCAATGTGAAATTCTTGATACACCCCCTCAATCTAGAGCAGGATTGAACATTTGAAGGACATGTTGGACAAAAGGACATAATCGGACAACACCCCAAACCATTGAGACAAACTGACTCTAATACCATGTTAGAAAATGAGTTAGCTTTTGGGGGGAGAAGTTTGCACACTATCATAAATTCTTGAATGCCTTTGTAATTGTTCGATGTAGGATTCCTAACGAGAGTTAAAACAATTCACACCAACATTTTGTTTTAAATTCAGACACAATCCGATCCGATTCATTTTGCACATCTTGCTTTTACTGGTAAATCAGAAATTTAAATACAATTTCTTCACTTAAACACATTATATCATATAATTAAACAAGGTTAAGGTAGGAAGAGGAGAGCACATTTCAAGGAATATTAAAGAAAGCGAAAAGAGGAAGAAGAGGTGGGGAAGTGAGAATCTAGGTACTTGTAAAGAACAGTGTCCCATCAACTCAAAAACAATTATTAAAAAAAACCAAGAAAATGTCATTTTCTTATAATTTAATGCTTATTTTTTAATTCTACATATATAAATATTTAAAAAAATATGTGGGTCTTTACAAAACCATCACAGTCTTCTAAGATATGGTCAAACTCAATGCCTTGGCCTGCGTTTTATGTTTTGTTAAATATATGTATGTCCTTTAGTGACTTATATGTATATATATATATATATATATATATATATATATATATATATATATTGTATTAATTATATAATATTTACCATATTTTCACTTGGTTTGACCTCAAACTCACAGGATTTGGCTCCTGATAATTAGAAAACAAGGATTGTCTCGATTCCAAAAACCGTCTTTCAACAAATTTCATCTTTTAGATCTTAACAATAATGTTACTTAATATATTATATCAACAACACTTATTAGAAATTTTGCTATCACGTGAAATTTAGAGAAGTCCAATAATACATAATTTTATCTCTAATTATAATTAATACATATAGGAAGTGTTTGACAAACAACTTATTAGCTATTTTTGTAAACTTATTAATTAAAAGTTAGCCTTTTAACCATCTTAATAAGCTATTGATGTATTTAATGAATAGCTTATTGATTAATTGATGTATTTATTGAATAGCTTATTTAACCCCGATAGATTGATTTGTAAAAGCTCTATAAGAGGAGCTTCTTGGATGATCAGCCAAAAATTAATAGATAAAAAATCAATTTTATCCTCTTTTCATAATTTTTAATTATGATATATATCGTGTATGTGTCATACTATAATTATAGATATTTTAAATTTATTAAATAATAAAATTCATACATATTATATAAAAATAATATGATATAGCTCGCTATATCATTCATATTAATAAAGATTTTAATATTGGATTATTATTATTATTATTATTGTTATTGTTATTATGTTTTTTATTAAAGTTATAAACTTAATTTTTGTAAAATTAAATATTTAAATTCTTATAAGAATATTCAACGAAATACTAAGAAATATAATATTTATGCCCTTATAATTTTTTTTAAAACATATCCTCATAAGTCATTTTACACACCAGGAGCTAATACTAAACAGTTAATTTTATCAAACATCTTTAATAAAAAGCTGATGTTATCCGTTGGTCAAATCAACTGATATAATCAGCTATCAGCTAACCGCTGATGTTATCCGCTGGTCAAATCAGCTGATATAATTAGCTATCAGCTAACCGCTAATAGAATCAGCTAACAGCTGGTTGTTTGCCAAACATGACCATAATTATTAATGTTTTTGACTAATTTTAATCAAAATTAATGGGCTTTTTTTAATGAAACATAAGAAACCCATATTATGTCTTATGGAATAGAAATTAATCAATTATCAAATTTTGTTGACATTGGATGATATATAGAGCATAAGACTGCAAAATCCGACAAGACAAGCTTGTTAAAAGGATTTAAATTGAATTATAATATAATTTATTGATGATACAAATATAATTATAATTATAACAAATTGTGATAATAGTTTTAAAACAATTTTGTAATTATAACTATAATTCTAAAACAAGATTTAAAACTTTGAAACCAACCAATTGTTTGATCATAATCTCCTAAATATATATACGTGGGTAAAAATTTTGAGTTTATAGTATGAGCCGAATTTAGATTTAAGATAATAAACTCGATCCGGTTAGAACTAATTCGTTTAAACATTAAAATGATGTTATTTTAATTTGAATATTAAAATAAATCTGATTGAGAAAAAGATTTAATTAAACCTAAATCTAAGTATTAGGTTTTATTCATTTATATATATACATAGGGTTTGAACATTTTTAAATTTTTCGAAGACTGAATTTAAGTTCAATCTAATTTAGTTTGATCAAAATATCAGACAAATCGGATCGAGAAAAAAGTTTCATACAATGTAAGAAAATTGTGTCAAATGATAAGTTTAGTCAAATTTGGAATCGTTCAACAATTTGTTTTCTTATCAAACTCAAACCCGAGTGAATTCATTGCTCATTCATAATATACATGTAAAGTACTCTAATCTATTTACCGGCCGGCGAGAAGCTGCCGGCTGACTGCCGTCTCTCCGCCGTGTCTCTCGTATTCAGACGCAAAGTCTGATTGTCTCCATAACCTGTCAACCACCATGTCACATTCACGTACATGTAATTATATATGCTATGTTCAGTCCCACTCCTTGCCCATACTCTACGTATACTTTTCAGTTCCACTCCAAGTTCATATATATAAATGCTAATTATGTTATATATTATGTTCAATAACTATAATTTTGCCTTAATATTGTAATTATTGAGATCGCGTTAATACTAATTGAGCTTGTTCTTGAGATTTATAATATTGTCATCTTCTCCACAAAAATTAGACTTCTTGTATCTTTCTCAATCATTTTGATATATATATTCTCCAATTTTGTTCCTCACAATACGAGAGTGAACTAAAAAAGGGTAAGGGCAAATCTCATAGTTAAACTCCTTGAAGGTAATGAGAATTTTATCAATTATACGCAACATTCTTTTTACATTTTACAAAGAGACTGCTTTTATAATTTGAACTCGTAACTTTCTGATCACAAAGAAATAATTTTACTTGTTGCTTCAAGGTTTTTACTAAAATGACAAATTAATTCTTTTCTAATTCAATTTAAAACTATAAAATTAGTTGAGTGTACTTGATTTTGAAGTCAACAGATTAAATTAAAATTAATTAAATTTTGAACAGGACTTAATTTTAAAAATGTTAACTTAAATTAACCCGAAAAATTTAAGAAATTAAAAAAAACGACAACAAGTAGTGCCTAACTGGTATACACTCTTCACTTAAGGCTCTCCCTTACAGGAGGTCTTGAGTTTGAGTCATGCCAAAGGAGAAGAAATGAGATATTTTCCTAATTGATGATCTTCTAGCCCTCTGGGTTAATGCTTCTTGATTCGATCAATTACGGATGTCTCGTTTTCAGCGACAGGGTGAAAGTTGAAGCTACTAGGGAATCCGAGGGCTGCTAGGAATCTAATGCTGAGCAGGGTAGCCAGTGATTGATTAACAATCGATCAATCAAGTATGTGACGACTCCTTGTGTGCCGAAGTGTGCAGGCTATGTAGGAACCTGAGAGATTTTAGAGTTCTAGATTTACCTCCTCTAGGGCTCTCAGGGTGGGGTCTCAGAGCTTAAGATTAGTCCGATTAAACTGAAATACCCAATGTAAATTAAAAAAAATAATAATAATAAAGCAATATCATTTTAATTACGACTTGATTGGACCATGATTGAACTTATCATCCTTAAATATAATTTGGGGGTGGCGCTATTAGCACTCCCCTCATTTATAATAGCACTCCCACTTGCTTGTTTTAAATACAAATATACTAAATTGTCCCTACCATTAATATTATTATTGTTATTTTATTTTCAGTAATATTAACATTAAAATTTATTATTAAATTTCTTATTAATATTATTACTATTATTTTTATTTTCAGTATTATTATTATTAAAAATATTTATTATTATTCATAACAAATTATCAATATAAAAAATATTAATAACACATTATTGGGCGAGACAGGCAAACAATAGTCTGTCTTATTCTTATTCTTAACAAAATTAATAATAATCATGAAGCACCGGACATTATTTAATATATTTAAATATTAAATAACTTATTAATAATAAGAATAATAGTAAGTAGAAAAGTAATAATTATCAAAAAATTTAACAATTAAATTAATAAGAATAATTTCATAACCATAATAATTTATAATAATTATATAATGGTGAATAATTTATATATATAATTATTATCAATTGTAAATTTACTAATTAATTTTATTTCTATTATTATAATTACTGTTAAATATTATTATTAAATTT
>JAOQMR010000213.1:42521563-42536822 GCA_027563865.1 Erythroxylum pelleterianum | reverse complement strand
TGTTATGCATTAGTTGTTACTTATAATAGCAATGTTCAAGATTAACATTTAATAACATAGAATTAAAGTAGTTTTTTCTTTTCTACTTTTTTTCACTCAAGAATTAATTTAGTAAATACTAATGAATTAATTATTATTAATATCCTCTTAAATTGTATCTAAATATGTGATAAGTTTTTGGATGTTTCAAATTCAAGTTTAAACCTAAACCTATAAATTAGGTTCGGCTCGGTTAACTGTTATAGGTGCGGTTTAGGTTCGGTTAACCTAGAATCACAAGTTAGAAACATAAATTTGAACCATAAACCTGATTTTTCAGGTTCGGTTTAAACTCAGGTTCGGTTAATCTTATTTATCAGTTCGATTAATATGGTTGAAGTCTAATTTACAAGTTCGCGAGTGTTTTTGAATATCCTAGCTGTGAATTCGCGGATCAAGTTATTGGCTTATACATTTGGATTATTTCGTGTGGAAGACACATTTTGTCGGAAAAACATCATACTCGTCGTGGGTTTTGAGTTTCATTCGATGTCCATGTCCAGACATCTTGGATCACTCCATGAAAGTCTGAGCCTGAGATCCACCAAAACCTAAGCCCATCTTCGAAGGGAAAAATGGCAATTTCACGGGCATATTCCGTTTGTTGACGAACGCTGTGTGAGATTCTGTATCTGTTACTTTGATCACCTTCTAAATAACACAGTCCAATCCTAATTATATTGTTGTAGTCAAAACCCATTTTTGCGCTTTGTCGATGGTTGCGCAGAATTGTGCAGGACACGATCTTTTTCTTGCTCAAATGGCCATTTCTTAGGGTATAACTGAAAACTTTCTAGACCCAGATCCATGAAATTAACGTTCTTGTAATATCCACGTCGAATTATCCTCTGGTAAGGATATAGCGTTTCCTTTCTGGTTTCACAATTGTGTACCTGGATTCGCTTTTTGATACTTGAAGTGAGTTATGTCTTCTAGAGACGGAATTTTTCCTGATGAAGTTGCACTTCAAATCCTTGCAAGACTGCCTGTGAAGCCCTTATTTAGAGCCAAAGCTGTGTGCAAGCATTGGTACAGATTATCATCAGATAAGTATTTCATTAAACTCTACAACGAATTATCTGCCAAGAACCCGATGGTATTGGTTGACATTTCCGATTCATCGGATGCCAAATCTAACTTGATATGCGTTGATAAGTTAAGGGGCGTTTCTGAGTTCTCTTTAGATTTCTTGAGAGACAGAGTTAAAGTTAGGGCTTCGTGTAACGGTTTGTTGTGTTGTTCAAGTATTCCTGATAAGGGTGTTTATTATGTTTGCAATCCGATGACTAGAGAGTTTAAGTTATTGCCTAAGAGTAGAGAAAGGCCTGTGACAAGGTTTTATCCTGATGGTGATGCCGCTCTAGTTGCTGTGGCATGCAATTTGTCTATGCAGAAGTTTAATGTTGTGTTGGCTGGTTATCATCGTACTTTTGGCCATAGACCAGATGGAACATTCATATGCTTGGTATTTGATTCAGGTTTGAATGCATGGAGAAAGTTCATTTCATCTCAAAATGAACATTTTACACACATGAATAAAAATCAAGTTGTTTTTGTAAATGGATCACTTCATTGGCTAACTGGTAGTTGTTTGTGTATACTTGCATTAGATTTGGATTTAGATGTTTGGAGGAAGATTTATTTGCCAGAGCAAGTGAGTTATGGAGTTGGGAGTAGGGTTTATTTGCTTGAGTTGGATGGATGCTTGTCTGTTATTCAGATTTCGGATGCATGGATGACAATTTGGGTGATGAGTGATTATCAGAGTGAGCAATGGCATGTGGTTGATAGGGTGAGCTTGAGATGTATCAGGGTAATGGTGCCTGGTATTTTTCCAATAAGCCAGACTGGTGAATATGTTTTCCTGGCAACCCATAGACAGGTTTTGGTGTATCATCGAAGGAGTGGAGTGTGGAAGGAGATGTATTCTGTGGAGAACAGCTTTTCACTGCCTTTGTGGTTTTCAGCACATTCATTTCGCAGCACAATCTCTTCCTGTAATTAGGGCATGGCTGGGATTCAATATTCTTCTCGTACAAAATTACTTGTTGCAAAGACCGACACTTGTTTGAACCGTTATGTTGTTCATATTCATTCGGATCTTTGACATGTATTGTGAATGAATACTATGCTAGTCTTTTACACCCTATTATGAACTAAATAAAGTTGTCCTTGTTAGATATGCCTGGAAGCTATTGCTTATTGTGAGATATGCAACTTTCTACCCTAGCCACCTCTGTGTACGAGGTTCAGATGCATTAACTATGCATCACTTCACAGTGTCACTTGCAATTGGAACAAGGCAATGCTCAGTTATGATTATTTTCGTATCTGGGTTCGTGTAAGAAATTAGATTGCACACAATTCTTTTACGGACCATTTCCATAAGGATTATATGAGAAATCAGGTTGCGCACCAATTCCTTTACTTAATGTTTCTTGTACTCTAATTACTCAATCTTAAGTCTTGTTGTTTTCACTACCCTTTTCGATAGCCTTCAATGTCTTCAGTTCTTCGATTGTATCTTGAACACCATTTATTTCAACCAGAACAGGTTTATTCGCAGGCTGCGTAGTTGTTTCTCTCACATTTGTTATTATAGCAGCCACAGAACCTCTGAGGCAGTTGCTGTAGAGCTGGCGATGACTTGAGTTTGAGCTCCCAATTTGAAGAGGTTTGAAAGTGATTAACCAAATAAACAAATTGAAAAAGGTTAGGCATTTTCAGCACCCTTTGTATCAGTTCTATATATTTGTGTGGATCATGGCAATTTTGTCAAACTTATTCGAAAAAACTGCTGACTATCTCTTGATATTTGTTCTCTCTTATAAGTTGATTAATTTCATTTATCAACTACTTAATCTTCTTGCTAGTGGATCATGAGTCGTTAATGACCAGTTCTTTGAGTTACCTCCATTCCAGTCAGCCATTTCTGAAGGCTCGTCTTTTCACTCATGTGCAAGATTTGTACTTAAAATTCTCAGAGTAGGACGGCAAGAGGTCAGAGCTCTATGTCATTTGAACTCCCATGAATGGGAGGGAGTTCACTTTTCCAGTCTCCACCATTACCTGAGGTGTGTTGAAGAGTCAACTTTCTATCAGTATTTTGGCATGAAGATACCAACTCATCAGTGCCAACTGAATCAAATGACAATTGATGTATGAGCCTGTTCCATGATTTGTCACCTTTTCTCGATGAACCGCAGAATCTGCCTACCCTTCCCGGTTTCATCACAAGTATGTCTACGCTTGGTTTCAATCACTTTTTTATCTCTATTTTCCAGAATAGAGCAGTAGCAACTCTGAGGTTTTCTGTTCGATCAGAATGTGACTAGAATTCAGAACTAGAATTTAGAACTCTTCAAAGGCTGTAATTGTGATTGTTGATTCACAATCTGCAAGCAACCAGTTAAAGCCAGGCAAACACTACCTTTCACGATATTGTTATGTGGTGAGCAGCTCAAGTCTGGAATTATCTCATTCCTCCCTATGTGACAACTCTGACTTGAAGCGTAAAACCTTGTTGAGTGGAGACTTTAAACCAGAAAGCCAATGGTTTCTTGTTTGAGAGACCATGTTTAGAGTTCGACTCTACGAGGTATTGGTACTATGTTGTCTTTTAAATGTTTTTTCAAGTTCAATTGACGCTCCATCTTTCTTACAACCTGCGAGTTGTGCCAGGGTTGTTAAAGTTTTATGTGTTGGAAAGATGAAAATGCAAGGGAATGTGGACTGTCTTATAGCAGGCATCAGATAAACATGGCAGCTAAAGGAATTGGAATTCTAATGCAATTCTGCAGAAAATCCATTAGAATTAAACAGATGGAGTTGATGTGCCAAATATCCCTGCCTATCTTATGCTAGGTCTATTTGCAAAGTTCATCCGGAGCTAGGGATGGCATTGGGATCTGAACTTGAATTGGTTCGATCTAGTTTAAGTTAGCGGATCTAATTTAATTTTAATTGATCCAAACTAAGCCCTAATTATCTTGTTTTGCATTTCTTTTGAGTTGATTTGAACCTGTTCAGGTTAGCTATCTAAACCCAACTCAACAAAAAAGTATAGATTTCTTTTAATATGTTTTGTGTTTGAATAAGTTGAAATCAATTTTGTTTATTCAGACTCAGTTGAATAAATCTTCAATTTGCTTTTATTTTTTTGTTTCGATCTTGCTCAATCTGATTTATTACCATCCGTATCTTAGCATATACATATGAGATTAGTACAATTGGAATGAGTATATCTAGGATTGGCAAAAGGCTTGGGTTAAGCTCGATTAACCTAGGTTTTGATCCTAAAAACCTATGTCTTGGTCCAACGGTTCGAGCAGCCTTATTTTCTGTTACAAAATGACGTCGTTTTGGACTATTCAAGCAAACTTAAACTCAAACTCGAGCTTAAATCATGTCTTAGAAGGGTTTCATTAACTCGGTTTATTATCATTATACTCAACATCACTCTTTTCATCTGTCTCTAATCTCTATATTAAAATCAAGCTTATATATATAAATCAAAACAGAGGATTGTTTTACAAGTAGTAAGCAATCTTTAATGTCTAATTCCGTTTATGAAGATGAAAATAAAAACAGTGAATTACTAAACAAAGCCATTGTCAAAGACAGAGACAAGTTCTAAGGTCAAAAACACGAGTAAAACAAGTGGTGGTAGTTGGTATGGTTAATCCAAGGGACGGGATTACCATAGTCACGCACCCAAAGCCAAAAAGACAGAGACTTTGCTGTACACTGACACAAACAGAGAGTACAAGAGTACAGCCCATATTCGAACAGACAAGAGCTGAAGGAAGGGAACAACGACAGCAACAACATCCACCAGCGAAGAGGTTAGCTTGTAAGAATCTGAGAAGTGAGGAATAGCTAAAAGGTTGTTGGGAAAGAACAATTTTGACTTAACCAGAAGAGAAAAGGCCGTAAAAATCTCCTCTTTTCTTTAATGTCTTTCCGGTCAGAGATTCTGACAAAATTTCATTTGCCCAGATAGACTCTGAGACAGCCTTTTCTTCTTTTTGCCACTTTTGTCTATTATTATTTATCTGTTCATTTTGTTTTAGTTCTTGTTAATATTCCTTTAGATTGCTCAATTATATATATATATATATATATATAACCACAGTTTAGTCAAGAAAATGGAAATATCAGTGGGCTCTAAAAATCGTATCTTTAGCGCTCTCATGTGGTGGTTTCAGGGCTTTCTGGGCTTTCTTTGTTGCAACTACAGCACTCTTTCTCTCTGGAAATATGGAGCTTTAGTAGTCTAGCCTCAAGGTATGTTCGAATCGTTAGTTATTATGTTCCAAATTGGATTTCTGTTTAAGAAATGGCGGATTGGGACTCCCTCACGTTGGTTCTTGATCTTTACAGCATTCTTGGGATTAGTAAGCAATTGGGGATCGTTTTTTTTTCTCCTTATTATTGTTATATCCCAAATGTTTCTTCCAAATTTGGGGTTTGGATCTTCAATGGGTGGTCTCTGAGTACTTACTTCTCATCTTCTCTCATAGTTTTACCTGAACCCACTAGTGCTCGGATAGAAGTTTGATTCAATTTCTTTGCATGGGTTTCTCTCCTGTTTTCTGGGTTTGATTTCTTTGGTTAGCCCTAACTTTTCAATCAGTTATGTGGGTCGATTCCCATTTGACCATGATATGGTTCCTTTTCTGCCTAAGTGCATGTACTTTTGCTTCCCTTATTAACATACAACCGATGGTTGCTCCTTGCAGTCTATTTACCTATTTAAGATCCACTTGAGTATATGGCCAAAGTTATTACCTTCACATGTTTGCAGAAATATTTTCTATACTCATTTGAATGAAACTCTTGAAAGTTAGGAGAGTGTATTGGGTGTTGCAGAGTATTACTCTTAACGCTTATGTTTGTGCCTCTAGGCTACATGTTCCATCATGTTATTTCGTTTCTTCACAATTGGTCAATGCAAATAGTTTTACATATGGTTAGAGTGGTTGTGTTTTGGTTGTGTGCTTCATTCATGTGAAATCCTGGAAGATTAACATATATTTCGATGTTTTACCCTCGAGTTTCGTGACAAATTGTACATGTAAATTGTTAACTTTTGGATTTGTATCTCTACTGAATATGCTAGTTCTTTTTTTGATCTTTTTGCATTGGATTAATATTTTGAAGTTCTCTTTTTAACCAATGCAGAGATTGGCTTATTGACTTGAGCATTGAAAGCCTATGATTTTCACATGGCTTGAATTGGGCATATCATGTCTTCCTTAAGATAGTTAGAATTGTTTCTACTCAACTTTCTTTTCACTAAAGTTCCAAAAATAAAGCATAACATGGCTAGAAAAGGCAGTCAACAGAAGAATGGGTTAGATCGCCATTTTCAAAACCACAAAAAGAAAATTTTGGAATCTTCTGGGATGGTTTTTCCTGATGAACAGCTTCCAGATTGTAGCATACCTGGCAGTCCTGTAGATATTACGAGGAAAAGCAGCCATGCTGCTGATGAGAACAGGATCAGACAGAATTTTGGAAAGTTTGAGAGAAAAGAGAAACAGAGGGTAGATGAAATAAATAATCCAAAGAAATGCTTTTCTATGAACACTTCAATTAATGGCAGTAGCCCTTTGACAGACTCATCCAGAATGCAGGGAGAAGTTGGAGCATTTCCTGTCAGTGAAAGGGGTGTTAAATATTCAGATTGTGGATTGGTATACTTGCTTAATCGCTTTCAATTGAAAAATATGAAGGAAAATATGAAAATTTCTGGAAGTGAGTTAGTTACAAACTTGAGGCTATCAGCTTTGTCCATGTGGAAGCTGGCAATTGAGTGGCTCGAGAAGCAGAGGCCTTTGCTTGCTGCTCTCTCAACAAAGATCTGTGATGCCCATGATTGTATTAGGCAGAGTATTAAGCAAGCATATCCTGTTATTGTAAAGTGGCTCATACATTCTTGCAACATAATTTTTCTTTTATCAATGGTTTGGCTGGACTGTACCCTAAGAGGCATCAACTCCTTTCTATGCTTGGGGACAACATCCTTTTTCTCGATTATTTGGTGTAGCATTTTGTCAGTAATTGCTATGGTTGGGATGCTCAAGTGTCTTATTGCTTTGGTAAGTGTTGCATCTTTCTGTTTGCTTTTCTAATTCCAAAAAAATAAATGCAAAATAACTAGATCTATATTTTCAGACATATTTCAAAACATTTTGTTCATGGATTACTGACTAGGTTATGTTGTCAAGAGTTTTTTTGCACTTGTAAACTTGTATTAAATGTTGATTCATTCAGGCTATAGCTGCATTCGTGGGCGTTTCCATAGGTTTCACTGTTGGCCTTTTGGTAGCTGCAATATCTGGGGCTTCTTTTCTGTGGTTTTGTGGAAGCTTCTGGACAACCTCATTTGTGATTATGATGGGAGGTAATTCCTTTCATGTCTCTTTGGATTGTTTGGCTTCTTTGTCTATGCCTTTGGTAATTTGTTTTGTCATGTCTCCTTGGCTTGTTTGGTCTCTTTGTGGCCTTATTTGTACTAATACTTCCTTATTTTCCTATTAATCAGGGTTGGCATTCATGTTGAACCGTGAACGGCTTGCGCTATTTGTTGTGATGATGTACTCCATTTATTGTTCATGGACATACGTTGGATTTTGGGGCTTACTTTTGGGTTTAAATTTGTCTTTTATCTCTAGTGACATTCTGATATACTGCTTAAAAGATAAGATTAATCAACATAGAAGGTCCAATCAAAGCCCTGAACAATCTGGGGGGATGGAAGGTCAAGAAAGCTTCTTTGGTGGTGAAGCTTTTCAGGATTCATTTTCTGTAAATGGCTCTGGGTTATCAAGAGATCGTAACCCTGGAGTTCCCTCAACCAGTGGGGCTGAATTTGAGTTAACTTCTGAAGACGAAATTGTTAGGTTGTTGAACTGTCCTGATCACTATTCGGTACTGGGTTTACCTCGATACGAGAATGTGGATGTAAATTACTTGAAGAAAGAGTACAGGAAAAAGGTACCAGGCATCAATCCTTTGCTTATTTTGTTACTTAGAAAATTTTGAGTACTTTTGCTATATAAACCACTGGGACACGTACATTAGCTGTTCGGATTTGTTTAGATAAGTTTCTATATCTCGGGCCTTAATTCTAGATTGCTATAAGATATACTCTTATGAATCCTGTTTTTTTTTTTTGCTTGCTCCTAGCAGTTGTTTCCTTTTTATTTTGGAAAGTATTTTGTGAAAAGCTGAAAATTTCTGCAAATTACCGGTATGGTTTCTTGTTTTGTTTCTAGGCAATGTTGGTTCACCCTGACAAAAACAGTGGCAATGAGAAGGCTGCAGAAGCTTTTAAAAAACTTCATAATGCATATGAGGTGAATTTATTGGTTATCAGTTTGTTGATTGATCTAAATGTTTTTGGCAACACTAATTCTAACTCTGACAACAAAGTGTTGTTTTTGTGATGTTTCTTTAGGTTTTACTTGACTCCTTCAAGCGAAAAACATATGACGATGAGCTAAGGAAGGAAGAACTGCTGAACTATTTCTGCAGGGTTATACTTTCTCTTATTCTATTCTGAGTCCGACTTTACCATTTAGTTCTACCTTTTTCTGTGATAGCATATTTTTATTAGAAGCTAACTTGCAAAGTGCAAACCGTTCCCGGGCTCTATCTTTTGTTGGTGGTTACTGCTTTCAAGTGATTAGTCTGGTGTGGTGTAAATTCTGATCTCTGTTTTGGTAAATATTTGCAATTGCCAGAGCCGTATCTTACTAAAATGCATATTGTCACTCATTTAGCACATCTCTGTTTGTAATGTGCCTTCAAGTGCTTGTTGACCTGATTATTAGGAGATGTTTGTGGAATGGGTCCTACCAACTTGGGACCCTGTTTTCATTTGATTGTCAACAGTTTGTCTTTCCAGCATGTTGTCCCCCATCTTTGCAATGAAACAAAAGGAATCTTGCAGTTTTTGTTGATCGTCACATTTGCTGACCATTGGGAAATAAAATTAGATTATGTTCCATATACTGAAATTTTGTGAAGATAGAAAGTATATTTTAGTTCTCTTATTTTCAAAAACAACAATTCTAAAGCTTATTCTATGTTGTGGATGCTCTATTATCTCCAACTTTGGTGTATGCTAGTCTTCATCTTGCTATGTTTTGTGCAGAGTGGAGAGCATAGTTTATTTGCTTCTGGGTTTGGACATTCAAAGGCATCAAATAAGAGCCCTTTTGGAGATTCTAGGAGAATAGAATGTAAAAGGTGCAATAATTTTCATGTCTGGGTACATGTGGAGAGATCAAAATCTCGAGCTAGATGGTGCCAGGTTTGTTATTTTCCGGTTTATGTATCAGTTAATCATCTGTAACATTTCCGCATTTCTGATGAGTAGTAGTATTTAGACATAGTTCTTATATTTACTTAATTCTTGGGATTTTTTTGTCAAGGATTGCAAGGATTTTCATCAGGCTAAAGATGGAGATGGATGGGTTGAGCAATCTTCTCAACCTGTCTTTTACGGATTGCTACAGAAGGTACATCGTAATTCGTGCCACTAGGTTGCACTGTTCTGGATATGGGCATCATATGTAGTATCCGGAAATGAGTATTTTCTCGACATTTTGCAGTATTATCGGTGTCTCGTTAACTTGAGAAATTATTTATGCAGGTTGTTGCTCCTTGTGCATATGTATGTGCTGATAGTAAGATCTATGATGCTACCCAGTGGTATATATGTCAGGTAGTGCTATTTACTTCCAGCAACATCCATCGGACAGTACTTTGAAGATACGTGTCTTGCCTAACAAATCTACTCACTACGAGATTCAAGTCAGAATGTTTTCTCTTTTTATGTTTCCACACACAAGCACTCAAACCTTCCCAATTCTTTATTGATCTTCGTAAGTTCTAAGGATATTAGACAAAAGAAGGATATGTTAGCAATTGCTGTTTGAGAAGAATGAATCATCTACCTGAAAGTCTAAATGATTTTGTAGGCAGTTGCACTACAAGAATTTTCCATAACATTCGATCTGAAGGTTAAAACTATGTCGAAGCTAAGATATGGCACCATGATTCTTACATTTTCGTTGCCGTTGTGTTTTGGTTTCATCTGTACATTAATTAAACTGATTCTCGATATCTTTGTGACAATCACGAGATGGTTGTAAGTTCTGGTGGTAATGCAAATGTTTGTCATGTTTCCTTTGATTTACTCCTTAGAGAGAAATCAGTTCCCCTAAAACATCTGATGAATTTGCACTTTAAAGATGATATTTGATGGATCGTTGTGCTTGTTCATATGTGCATGTTTCAGGTAAAGATTGTTTTTCTCTCTTGTTTTGGAATTAGTGTTTATTGTACACAATATTGAATTTTGGTGCAGGGAATGAGATGTCCAGCCAACACCCACAAGCCAAGTTTTCATGTGAACACTGGTGTTACCTCCAAGCACAATACTGGCAAGGGGTCAGCAAGTTCCAGCCAACGAAATGCAGGGATGCCAGAAGAATCCATGACAGAGGAAGAGTTCTTCAAGTGGTTGCAGAATGCGGTGCAAGCTGGTGTATTCGACAATTTCGCTGCCAGCACTTTCGCTGAGGGCCCATCTGCCAAGGCTGGAAATGGTCCCAAGAGCAGTGGCGGTGGAAATGGTGGAGGGAATAAGAGGAAGAAAAGGGGGAAGAAGCAATGGTAAAAGTCGGAATTCTTCATTTACTGGGAAATTCGTAGTATAAACCGAGCCTTGTAAGCAGTTTGCGACTCGAACAAAGAAAATGGTGCATACAGGCTTCGATGAGAGGCATTTTAATCGTCTTGAACAGAGATTTAAGGTCTGAGATAAAAAAAACTAGTTCCTGGAATCTGTTGTCTTATATACTGGCTTGTGTTAAAAGTTCCTCAAGCCTGCATAGAGAAGAAAGAGCTTGTATAGTATCCTGCTTTTGTAGTTCATTCTCCCTGCCAAGTAGAGCTGGAGCATCAAACTAAGAAAACTAGATTAACCTAAACTAGTGTAATATCTCAGTTCTCAAGTCTGAATTCGATCGAACTTACTCCATGTCGGCAAAACTGGGTTTAGCCCAGTTTCGATCGAGGTCTTTCCCGGCCTGATTTGGCTAGATGATTACCAATGCAAAGGGGTGTACTCTTGCCCAAATCAAGATTGAAAAGGACGTCTGAACCACTGAAACTAATGCAAGAAATGCATGTTAAACCTGTATATCAATCCTATACAACTAAAATCTGATTGAATTTAAACTAAAAGCTACATTTTGATCAAATTGGTGTTGCTGAACTTGAATTCGAATTCAATTTAAAATTTAATAAAGATTAATTATCTACCCCTTGCCTGTGTATATATACATGTGTACATCTGCACTAGCAAAATAAAACGATGAAGATACTTCTCCATAGCTCTGCAACTTATCCACTTTCAACACACCCCATTGACAATGGGTTTAACGTCAGCAGAAGCTCATCCGATAATTCCCCTGGCGGCTTTCCTTCTTCTTTGTCTTTTAGCTGTCGGAAGCTATCGTTTAGATTGAGGAAACACGTTTTTGTTTGCGCGAAGAAGAACAAGAACACAAACGACTCTCACAACTTCGTACCCAAACAAGATGAGGCCACTGGCTTTTTCCCTGAAGCGGTGTTGCTTAAAGAGGTTAACTTTACCATTTCCCGTGTTTTGTTCTTCGTTATCTTCTCTTGCTTGTCGACCTGTTCGCGTTTCTTGGTCGAAATTTTCAGGGTTTTAGTGGGATTTTATAGTTTTTATGCATAGGAAGCGTGTACCTGCAAAGCTTGTTCTTTTACATTTTTGTTGAAGTGATATTTAAGTTAAGGGATTGTTAGCTAATCGTAATGATTGAAGTTTAGGATTTTCTTTGTGCGATTAACTTTTGCTTTTGCGTTTGTGTTTGGTCATTTCTGTATCAAGTTTGCAATTTGATTTTGGGTTGTTGGATTTCTTTCGAATCACAGAAGAAAGTCCAGGAAGATGGTAACCTCCTCCCTGACTTCGCTGACGCAGAAGAACGTGAGTGATCTAACTTGTAATTGCTTCGTTTGATTTTTTGGTTATCTGTTGTAAATTTTTTGTTTTGAGGCTGAATTGTTATGATTTGTCAATTTACAGAAAAGCTCTATGAGGCTCTCAACCTTGAGATGGAGAGTCAGTTGAAAGTAGGCCAAAGTAAGTACCTTTACTGCAACCTTTTCTCATTTCTCCATTGCGACTGGCCCGAGAGAGATCCCAAAATGAAACGCACACATAGATGCACAGGCACAAAGGAATTCCTCTGAGGCATCAGTTCTTAGCTAGCTGTGATTGACTATCTGAACTGAAGTTACTATTGTTGGTTTGTAACCCGTTGCCTTTTTATTTTCAGTGCGTCATTACGAAGTGGTTTATCTAATCCATGAGAAGCACGCGGAAGAGGTTAGCAGTGTGAATGAGAAAGTTCAAGGTGATTCTTTGCCTTCAGAATATTTAATATACGGCTAGCTGATTTGAGTTCCAAAGTATTGTGCACACCTAGTGCTTCTCTTTAGATTGACATGGAATCTGCCTGTACTTTGTTGCCCCGTAGGAAAACAATTTGAGTTGCCTCATGTTCATGATGTGACTTGACTGCCTCGATATTGGTTGTATACTTACCTTGCTCTGCTCTGCCTCCAGTAACTTGGGAGCTTTGGAGAGAAATTGAAACATTCAGCATGGCATCACTTGTGATTTTGTGACACATCACCCACAGAATAAATTTCTTTTTAGGCAATGACACTTGATTCTCATGATTCTATACTAGTTTCAACAAAGTCTTGAATGTTTTTGAAGCTTCTGTCTTCGATTTCCAGGTTATTATTGTATGGCTTTGCCAAATGCGTTAAACAGTTACTTGAAAATAAACAAAATGATCTCATCTTCGTATATTTTTCTTGAAACCTGTCGTTGATAGTAGATGACGGAGTCTACAGTTTCTTATATCTGATAAACAGTTTCTGCACAGATTTTTTAAGGGAGAAGAAAGGCAAGGTATGGAGATTCAGTGATTGGGGTATGCGAAGACTAGCTTACAAGATACAAAAGGCCAAAAATGCGCACTACATTTTGATGAACTTCGAGTTGGAGGCCAAATCGATCAATGAATTCAAGGGTATGCTCGACAAAGACGAAAGAGTCATACGGCACCTTGTAATAAAGAGGGACAAAGCAATAACAGAAGATTGTCCACCGCCACCCGAGTACCACACTTTGCGAGCCGGTGCAGATGATTACGATGATGATGATGATTTTGACTATGATGAAGATGATGAAGTTTACGACGACTGGGATGGTGAGGAAGAGGAAGGAGTCAATGATGAACAACCGGAGGATGGTGTAATTTTCGTCGGCAGTGATGAATATGAAGATAGCAGTAAGGATAAGAATAACCGTTTTGCTGGTGTAAGAAACACTTGAAGAAAGAAAGTTATGCGTATGATAAAAATAGGTAACTAGGTTGTTTCATCTTTTGCTCATTTGGGGTTGAGAAAATACTTAGTAAAGGTTCAATTTACTGTGTTATTGTGCATTATCCTTTAGCATGCATGGACTTGAAGGTTAGCATTCAATATCCCAGTCCCCACAACAACAAAAGGGAGACTCCACAGAGTTTCTTCCTTTCATCAGTTGATTGTAACTGACAGTGTACTTGGCCGATGTGTAATTTGCCTAATGCTGTAGGAGAAGTGTGTGAAGATTGAAAATTTATACCATGTCTGTAGCATTAGGCAGATTCTTCTAGTTTGAGTTCATCAGATTTGGATAAGCATATTAGTTCTCTGAGTTTCAAGTATACTAAAAGAGTCTAATCATGTATGTTAGATTGAGTTTAAGTTTGTTTTACTCCAATCAAGTTCCACTAAGTTTTAATTTATTAAAAATTCAAATATAATTAAGCTTCGGTTGTATATGATAATGTTTTACAAGCTATACTAGAATTTAAACTGCTAAAATAAAAAATTTAAGGTTTAAAAAATTTAATGGGTGTTAGACTATTATAACATCGAAATTAAATATGATTAAAAAATTATCCTTATCTATAAAAAAATTTAAAATTCAATTAAAAAATTATTAAATAAAAATTAATTTGTTTATTTTAATTTATAAAAATTGACTGATAAATTAAAAAATTAATTGATTTTTAACAAAAAAATTTATTAAATTAAATCAAACTGAAAAGTTAAAAATTAAACTAAAAAATTAAGTGACTCAAATTTTTTAATCTTTAAAACATATTATATCTTTCATTACAATTAAGTTGAACACATTGAAGCCCAAAGGTTCGGATTGAAGCCCGAATTATAGCCTGAACTCGTACTTATTTTGTGTTTGACCCAACAACTTTAGATCGGTTTTCAGTTGGGACTTTATTGTTCTAAACTAAGTATTTATGAGATTGTTTCGTTAATTTCTCTTTTTTTTATCCGAAAAGGAGAATTGTTGGGCCCCGATTCCATTCCTTTGGTAAATCAGTTGTTTAATTTTATTTTGAGGTTTTAGTTTGATAATTTTTAATTTGGTTGGAATAAATTGAGGATTTTATTGCTTAAGTTATGATTATTAGATGAAGGGATTTAGTAAAATTAGATATGTTGATAAATTATTACTTATGATACATTGTTAGTATTAAAAGGAATTATATGAATTGAGGGTCCTATGAATTTAGGTTATGGAGATTAAATGGAGGGAATAGATTAAATTAGAGCTTTATAAGTTGTTTGAATTTTAAAAGGAATAAGTTGAATTGAAAGAGCAAATTAGGAAGTTGTATAGGGTTTTAAGGCTTAAGGTGAGTTAAGTGGGCTTTTAGCCCTTTGGCATATCTTTGAAATGAAGAGTAAGGGAAGTAATGAGCTAAGGTCCATTTGAATTGCAATTAAATGAGAAAGATGAAAATTTAGTAAAGTTTAAGTTGGATGGAGGGAAAGCTGGAAATTTGGTGAAATTCAAGTGTTAAGGGGGGAAAGATGAAAATTGGGCTTAGTGGGCTTAAGAAATAAGTTAGTTAGTTAAATAAAATACAAGACTTAAGTCTTGTAAGGGAAGACTTACGAAAATGAAGGGGAAAGGAGGCAAAACTTGAACTATGTCGTTTAGCCTAGGTTTTAAGTGAGAAAGGTTTGTTTCTTAAGTTCTTTATTCTAGAACTCCACCGAAACTTCAAAGAAGAAAAGCAAA
>JAOQMR010000213.1:42504028-42521463 GCA_027563865.1 Erythroxylum pelleterianum | reverse complement strand
TCTTGATGGCTTTAGTTTCTAATAGCTATTCATGTAAGGTTGGAATTGTTATGTTTTGATGAAGGTCAAGTTTCCATGGAAGCAAAATCTGATTTCGTGGGTTTCACATGGGTAAGAAGATTTTCGAAATTTGTTGGTTATTTAGATAGGTTTTGATGATAATGGTTTAGATAAGGTTTGAGTAAGGTTATACGGAATCAATTTCATGTTTTCTTTTCTTAAAGTTTGTGAATTTTGTTATCTTTTTAAGAAGGGATTTTGCCTTGGTTTGAAGAGTTCTTTAAGGAAGAATAAGTTAAGAAGAAAAAGAGAAGAAAAATCAGATTACGTGGGTGTCTTTAAGGTTTGGAATTTTCGAAAATTCTTGTTTAAATTTAGAGGGGTTTTAGTTGTTATAGTTTAGGAAAGGTATAGGGAAGGTTAGGTTAGTTTAAATGCAAGTTTTCCTTTCCTTGAAATTTTCCAGCATTGATGTTTATTGTTAATTAGGATTTTTATGCTTGATGAAGGTCTAGAGAAGCCATTGGAAGTAGAGGAGAGGCAATTTGATCAATCCTAGAGCTAAAGGGATTAAGGTGGGTGCTTCCTTAATAATTGAGTTAATAGGCAATTACCGTTTTTATAATAAACGCTACTTAACGCTTTCCAATGACTTAGAATTTTTGTAGAAATTATTCTTTGTGATGTTATGAACTTGTGGGTGATTTCTTAATACTTGCGATAATAAGCATATTAAAGTTTTCTAATAAATGCAAACTAATGTTTTCCAATGACTTAGAATGTTTGTATGAATTACTCTTTGTGATGTTTTTCACTTGTATGTGATGTTCTTGATTATGAGTTTATGTGGGAATAATTTGTTTAAGGGTTTGTTAAATGAATTATGATTTGTGTATGCATATGTATGGAAAATGTTTGGAAAATTGATTGAAAGTGAAAAAGATTTGAGTATGTGATTTTGGGAAAATGCCTAATGTGAAAATGCATGATTACTTGGGTTTGTAGTGATCCCCTCCGTTAGCAAGTGCGCACTTGTCTATTATAGGCTTCTCCCGCCTGCCCGCTAGTGGCACAGGAGCTCCGAAATCGGACTCCCCTCTGTTCACGGCTACACATGGTCGCTTGTCGGACATGCGTAGTACATCCTGTTAGGATCACTCAAACCATCCGTTATGGGGTTTTGTGCTGTTGTCTGATATTCATTGACTTTGTAAATTGTTTGAAGTTGTGGCATTCTGTGAAGAGTTGTGAAAATTGAAAATGCTTTTCTTAACGTGGCTTTGTATAAAAAAAAGAATGAATGAATGAATAATGGTTTTCGCTTATTTCTCTTTTATTAAGTTATTACCCACGGAGCCGTCGTGCTCACACCCCCTTCCTCCCCTCCACAGGTTTTGAGCGAGAAACCGAGTCCCGCATCGGGATTGAGGCAAATCCGATGCATTTTGGTTTTGAAGTCATGCTTTGAGAAATCAAAGCATTAGTTTGTTCTTATTCTATCATTTTTGTTAATTTGGATGTAATCGGGCTAAATGTCCTTTGAAGCTTTGTATTAGCTTATTTTCATGTAAATATAAAGGTATTAAAGTTTCAAGGTATCTTGTATATGTTTCCTATGTATATATGGTTGTATGGTGAACTTGGATAAAAAGAAAGAGTAAAGTGAGATTGCTTTATGTTTTGAAATCAATTAGAATTCTAAGAGTGTGTTGCTGCCTTTTTGGAGTTGATGTTTGAGATAATTGAATTGGTTTAGTAGTTGGATGCTTGTGAAAATTTGGAAGATTGAAATGATTTTTGTGTAGGTATGGAGGTTGGGTTGGAAATTGCAGAATTTGGCTAGATGCACTTTTAGAGAAGGTGCTGTCCAATTTTCTTAAAAATGGACAGCAACTTCGCTTAGGTTTTAGATCATGTTAGGGTTTGAATTTGAATTGGAAGTCTTCTTGAAGTTCGTGGAGAATGTTAAGATCTTTAAAATGGTATAAAATGAGACATTTTTCGACTTAGGATGAAAAAGTTATGAACATTTGAAAATTTCTGATTACTATTCATTTGGTCATTTTGGGCTGAATCTTCGGAAGGATTTTTCGACCCTTTAAAGCAGTAATCGATTTTTCGGTCCTTCATGAAAGATGTAGAAGGTCTTTTTATCTTTCCATAGAGGTAAACCATGACACTTTTCGACGTCGGTATCAAAAGATATGGATTTTCAAACTTTTGATCTTGGTTAGGACTTTTGATCTTGTTTAGGAAATGTTTCAAATGGACTGAAACTTTAAAACAACTTATGACCTTCTTAATGGATGAATTTGTTTTTAAATCCTCTAGAAAGTTATAAAGGTTTTCTTCAGTTTTATTTTGGCACTAAGTTTGCACAATTTCGAGTTTTAGGGAAAAAGTTATGATACTTTGAATTTCTGTGTTTTAAAAACCAATAAACATATTGGAAACCTTCCTCTTTCGCTTGTAACTTTTCCGTGTGACTCGATTTGCGAAGCTTTGGTTTCAAGCAAATTATTCTACCTTTTATGTAAATTTAGAAATTTCGGGTTTGAGTGAAATTTTCGGATAAAAATGAAAGCGAGCCAATTATATGACGATATTAAGTACAATTCCGTTTGCTTCCGCCTTATGCCTTTCGGTTCGATTTGCTTTTGTTTCCGTTTTCGTTTTGTTTCCGTACTTTTTTATCCGATTCGATTCGTTTCGGTTCGTTTCGCTTGCGATTCCGAGTCTTCGATTTGCTTTTGTTTCTGTTCTTTCGTTTCGTTTTCCGATTGGGACCCGAATCATGTATAGATATAAAGGTTTTGGATTAAGTAGTTGGGTTCCGGATTTAGGATCCAACATACATTAATCGTAAGTAACTAGTCGGGGAAATGATAACCCCGCAATACCCTCCGATAGAATAAACAAGCAACTCATAGGCAGGTTCTAAAATTTGTGAATGCCATGTGCAAGAGAAATAGCATAGTTGGCTAACCAATTCGCAGCCCTGTTAGCCTATCGGTAGACATACCTTACTTTTATAATCCAGTCTCTAGCTATTAAGTTTTGAATCTCCAGTATCAAAGAGTTAAACCGGATGGACTGAGTTGCAGGTGACGATACAATGTTGATATTTATCAATGAGTCTACTTCTAGTTCCAATCGCCGATATCCAAGTTCCCAGGCTAACTGTAGTCCGGTGAACACCCCCCGTAATTCGACTGAAATCGTTAATTTCTTTTTTTATTCCTCATAATTTCTGCATGTAAACTATTCATTATTGAGCCTGACACTTGTTCAGACAAGAGGACAACCTATGTCTGTCTATATAAGACCTGAGTGGCGTGAAAGACTTCGCACCAATTTCACAAACTATGGCAATTCGCTACACATCTCCTGCTCCTTCCAGGGCCACCATTTTTGCCTCTCTACTCCTCCTTGTACTAGTTCATTCTTCATCTTCGGCCACTGACAATGGGAAGAGCACAAACACAAACAGAAACACCAAAGTTCCAAGCTCTGACCTCGATCTTCTCGAGTTTCCATTGAACTTGGAGTACTTTGAGGCTGAGTTTTTCTTGCATGGTTCCTTGGGTTATGGCTTGGATATTGCTGCTCCAAATCTAACAGGTGGTGGTCCATCTCCTGTTGGAGCGAAGAAGGCTTCTCTTGACCCTCTTGTTAAGGATGTCATCGAGCAATTCGCCTGGCAAGAAGTTGGACACTTGAGGTTTGAACTCTCACACACAATCATATGAACTGGTTTCATGCTCCATAGGTTTCTGTAATGTGAATGCTTTGTGTTTCAGGGCGATCAAGAGCACAGTAAAGGGATTTCCTCGGCCATTGTTGAACTTGAGTTCAGAATCATTTGCAACTGCTATGAACATGGCGTTTGGGAAGATATTATCTCCACCTTTTGACCCTTACGCCTCTGGACTCCATTACCTAATCGCCTCTTATCTCATTCCTTACGTTGGTCTCACAGGATATGTCGGAGCAAATCCTAAACTCAACGGCGCTGTTTCCAAAAGGGTATGTAAGAAAGACATCATCATACGTCACTCTATTCTAATATATCTGGAACCAGGTTTACGCGTCTGTGATTTCACAGCTTGTAGCAGGTCTCTTAGCAGTAGAATCGGGCCAAGATGCAGTGATTCGAACATTGCTGTACCAGAGAGCAATGAAGAAGGTGTACCCTTATGGAATAACAGTGGCAGAGTTCACAAATCGCGTATCTGATATGAGGAACAACCTTGGAGACGCAGGTGTGACAGATGAAGGGCTTATAGTTTCCAGAGAAAGAGCAGCAGAGAGGAAAACAGCAGGCAATATTCTTGCTGGAGACCAGGACTCAGTAGGGTACGCGAGAACACCTGAGCAGATATTGAGGATTGTTTATGGAAGTGGCGATGAACATGTTCCTGGTGGCTTCTATCCAAAGGGAGCTAATGGTCGTATAGCTGCATCTTACTATGTGCCCAAGTGACCGTTATTAGTTGCTTTCCTCTTCCAAGTTTGATTTGTAGCAGAAATAATGCATGTTAGTTAGCTAGTGATGAGTTGTTTCTTGTTTCGATAAGCATAATGTAGTTGTTTCTTGTTTCAATAAGAATCTGCAACTATCTGCATTTCTGAATTTCTGCAAGCTCCCAGAAACATCAATTTAATAACAATGAATGTGATTCGAGTTACATAAGGTAGGACTAAGAATGTTAGGAAACCGAAGAGAGATTGTATTATTTAGGTATTTAGTAGGTACAGTTAGAAAGAATACTGCTGGAGCTAAGCTCCCCCTCCAGGCCAAATACAAATCTGTATTTTCTACAATAATCCAGATTCTCCCCCCCTCCTATACCGAATGCTATATATATATATAGTTTGTACCTTCCAATTCTCTCTCTCTCCGTAACAAGCTCATAACAATCTAGCCTATGTGGCATTTGCCCCCTTACCCATCTTACCCCTACGGATGTAGGTTTGGATGTGTTTAGTGGGCTGATCGTTAGCACCTCCATGTTGAATGCATGGAGGGGTGCTAACAAAGAAGTACAATATGTTAAACCGAGTGTTTCCTAATCGGGGCCTTTTGGTGGGCAGTCGGGTGAGATGGATCAAACCACCGGAGAGCTTGGTCAAGCTCAATACGAATGGTGCTTTTAACCTGAGTTCGGGTATCGATACCGCTGGTGGCTTAATTCGCGACAGCCAAGGTCAGTGGTGCGGCGGATTTTCCCAACACATCAGTTGCAACTCGACTATCAATGCTGAGCTCTGGGGAGTCCACTCTGGCCTCACCATAGTTTGGACTTTGGGATTTTGCAGGGTCATCTTAGAAGTGGACGCCCTAGAGGCCATTCAACTGCTTTCATATCCCTATATCAATCATGTTTTATTGGAAGGTACTCGGGACTTTTTCCACCGTGATTGGAAGGTGAGAATCGAGCATGTACATCGAGAAGGCAACCAGTGTACTGACCAATTGGCCGCCCTTGCAGGTCAGCGCAGCCCAGGATTCCATATTCTTCAGGAGCCCCCTCTGCCCATCCAGGATCTTTTCCACAGGGAAACCGACAAGGAGTCGAGTACTGTCGCGCGATTTTTGGTTTAGTTTAGCTGTTTTTAGCTCTCTCTTGTATTTAAAAAAAGAAGAAGAAGAAGTACAATATGTTATCGTGAAAGTTCAAAGGCATAATACTCCTATCCCATTAGCTTCAAGTTGCATAGAAAAAAAAAAGAACACGAATAGTTCTTAAATCCTAGAACATGAAAGTGTAAGGTCTTGAAAGAGCCCGGGGATAAATTGGATAGATTTAAATGAGTCCATATATAACTAAGATATTATATTTGAACCCAAAATTTTCAAGCATTGAATTATGGGCCTTATCTTTATATATAATTCATTTTATTAGTATATCTCTTTCACTAATTGAGTTATTCTGAACCAAATTCATGAATTTCTATTCGTCATCGCCAACCTAACTTTGATACTAATGTAAGTTTTTGAAGGAGTTTGGAAAGAAATTGAACCGGATCCAAATGAGTCCATATATAACTAAGACATCATACCTCAACCCAAAACTTTAAAACATTGAGTTATGAGCCCTATTTTTATATATAATTCACTTTGTCTATATGTCTTTTTTTGGATGTGGATAACTCCACTTGTAAATTTTCAATAAGAATTTCATGTACTAGCATCATTAATCCACAAATCTGTCAGCATTACACGTTTCTTGCAGCTACTTGCTTGGAGACACTGGTTGGCACTCCAATAATAGACAATTAACTAAAATTACGTGCAAATGATAAGGTGGATTTTTTTGGAGAAAGGATCAAAGGAACATGTTGGATTTGCATACGACAGTTGTCGGAAGAAACTGAGAATGGTCAGTTTGAAATTTTGCAGGAGACTAGCATTTCATATCTCCTAGTTCTTAGCAAAGGCTAAACCATGCAATTCTTCTGCTTCAGTCAGCTACCATGTCTGTCTTGAGCAAAGCTACTCTTGGAAGCTAGTGAGCAATTTGGATGGCGAGAAGTAGACACTTGATAGGTTCCATCATGACAAAGAAGCTCGGGAAACGAGTCTGTCTGAAGATGTTATCAGTATGATCATCTCAAATGTTTTTGTCTTGATGACTCTTTCATTCCATTGTAACAGTTGAATTAAGCTCTAAATGCTATAATGCTATCCCACCTGAGTTCACGACAACTTCCTCATTGCTTGATGTTATAGCATCAACCGTACTTCATTCTTGAAGAGTAGCACAGAATTATAAGAGTTAGATTCTGAATAAACAAATTCAAACTTGAAAAGAGAAATCCTCTCTGGTTCTCGAAGAATGAGGGATAAAAGGATTCATGGAGAAAGGTTTCTTTGAAAATAATGCTGATTCTCGAATGGCGCTCTGTCGTCCTTTTATCCAGGCGTTCAGTCCTCCATTTTTTGCTTATCCTGTGTGTACGGTCATGCAAGTGCTACTTTGTTTTAAAACATCATGCAAAATATATTACTGCATTTGACTCCTGATGATGAATTGTTCACAGGGTGCAAGGCTTCTAATGTCATTCGCAGACACCAAACAATGTCACACATGTCACAAGGAACAAATCCAAAGAAACAGAAAACATGTCAACTAATTAAGTAAAAGGAAAGGAAATAGCAAGCATACTAGAAATTGAAAGAAAAAAACGAGACCTATACACATGATATTAGATCTTCACCTGCATGGGTGGTGTGTACAATTTGAGAAACCAGTTACTGATTCTTCTGAAATGACCAGATTCAAGACATTGAACTACATTAGTCTTGAAGGCCTATTGATAAACAGTAATAGTTCTTGATCCAACTTCTGATCAATGTCAAAAAAGCAGCCTTTATGTCACCTTGGATCACCAGATCCTGAGGAATGCATAGCTGGTGAACATCTTGTCAAGCATCTGATAACGGAAATAGTTCACCCAGTTGTCCCCTGTGTTATCTCAAAGTTCAAGCATGCACAAATTGATGGAGCACAACATAACACCCCCAATAAGGGATATTGCATGACATGTCCAATTTTTTTTATGTTACTTCCCATGAATTGTCAAATTCCTTCCATCTCATCCATTACTGATAATATTATCCAGAATGCGAATTGGCCCCAAATGACCTAAGCTGTTAAAGAAGCCTCGAACCAACACATCCCATGTAGCTCTATTGGGGAAGATATGTACATTAAGCATTTTATCTAGGTACAAGATGGCTTCTTCTATCCCAATGCAATCACTGACACCCCATATAAGATCTGTGTACGTAATAATGTCCGGAGACCACTCGCCTCCAGCACTTAATATATCTACAAGCTGGATGGCAGCCTGAACCTTGCCCTGCCTACAGTAGGCATATATTACAGTGTTATATGTGACATTGTCAGGCTTTACACCTTTTACTAGCATCTTCCCAACAAGCTGAAAAGCCTCCCCAAACATTCTGGCATGAGATAATCCTGACAAGACAGTGTTGTAACTCACTGAATTAAGTTCAATCTTCTTCTCATCCATCTCCTTCACAAGCTTAAGAGCTTCTTTTATTTTGTTTGTTTTGGAAAAGCCATTCAGCAGTTCATTATAGGTCGTCACATTTGGAGAACACCTGTATTTACTCATTTGATCAAGCATTTTCACAGCCCAATCTACTCTTCCACAATCACATAAACCTTTAATAAATATATTGAAAGTGACTGAATTTGGCGAACAGTTCCCAGCTGCCATGTTGTCTAACAGAGAATGAGCTTGATTGAATAAGCCAGTCCTGCAAAGAACATCCACCATACACGTATAGACAACCACATTAGGACGGCAACCGCTTGAGATCATCCTATTCCAGGTTTCGGAGGCCCCTATTAAGTTACCAGCTTTTGCAAAGCCATCTATCAGGGAACTATAAGTAGTGACATTTGGGAAGCAGCCATTTCTCTCCATATCAAAGGAGAAAGATACACCTTCCTCCATTTTGCCATGTGAGCAAAGACCATGTATTAACACGTTATATGCAATAACATTGGGCTGAGATCCTTCTCGAATCATTTGATCCCACAAATCAAGTGCTTCATACAACCTACCTTCAACGAAGTAGCCCTTTATTAAGGAAGTATAGGTCTGAACATTGGGGATACAACATCTTAAAATCATCTTCGCCAAAATAGCAAGAGCTAAGTCCACATTTCCCATATCAGATAAAGCATTGACAAATGTTGAGTAAGTAATAACATTGGGTTCCATTCTTTCATCCTCCATCTGTCCTAACAACTCAAAGGCCTCCTTCATTCTACGTTCTCTACAAAACCCATCTATCAGAGCATTATAAATAGAAACAGTCACCCGAAATTTCTTGGCAAGCTCCCTCGCCTCATCCACGTTACCTATCTTACACATAGAAGATACAACAGTTGTATAGCTAACAACGTCAGGATCACAACTTTTATTCGACATTTCAACTAGTAACTTGCTTGCCCCATCCACTCTATTATTTTTACACAATGCCTTCAAAAGAATGTTATACGTAAAAACATTAGGTTCTATACCATCTCTCTTCATGTTGCTGTACAATGAATTGATAATCTGAAACCTATTCTCACCAAGCAATGCATCAAAGAGATGATTGTAAATCTTAACAGTTGGCTTGCACCCAAATTCCCCAATCCTATAAAACATTTTCAGTGCTTGCTCAGCCAAACCCACCCGCCGAAAAGTATTTATAACAGCTACAAACAATTCCTCACTACAGCTAATCCCTTCCAGTTTCATCTGCTGTAAAAGGTATTGGACACTATCAACTTCACATTCCTGACCAAGTCTCATGATCATGGTTTGGTATGTCAATGGAGTATGAACAAAAACCATAGAATTAGCTATTGATTTAAAGTAATCTAGTGCTTGTACAATGTTGGGTTCATTCTTTAACCTCCTTAGAACATCAGATTCTTCAAAAGATCCAAGCTTTGACTCATCTAGGGGTTTGTTGTTCGAACTCAGAAGCGGGTTTGAGCTCAAAACAAAAGGGATTGCAGGTTTTTGAACTTTTAACAACAATGAACATCCTTCTTTCAAATACATTTCAGAACAAGTAAACCTTAAGTTCAATACACAATCAAGCAGCTTATTGATTGACACACAGCACAAGAATGATCAAAACCTAAACAACCTATCAAGTTATAAGAAAAGTTTGAAACCTCAGCTTACACCAGACACAAAGGCAGCAGAAAAACCCGAGCATTCCGAGTATTGAGTGAAGACCACTTAGCGTAGGAAGAAAACAGTCGTCACAGGATGTCGTTTAATGTAAGGGAGAAACTATAAATCTGAAATAACAAGAGGGGCTTAAAGTAAATATAATACTTTAAGGGGACATCATGACAATTTATATAAAGATTTACATCTCTGAGGAACAAGGAGTCAAAAGTAGTAGAGTACTACAGTCGCCAGTTACTAGGTAGCCGCAAATCAAGGTTCGTGTACTTCGATTTTTTTTTTGTTTTCCAATTAATTTTACTTGTTTTGAATTTTCGAATCCTGATCTTACCTTTTGCGAAGCTGTTTGTTTTTAGTCGTAGTTATTACTGGTTTTTACATACTCTGTGGATCTATTAACAAAGATGGAGTCTTGACTGCTCTCTGAATCTGATTACTTAGTTCGGTTTCATGTCTTCCAATTCAATTTTTTCTTCGACTTTCACTGTAAACAATAGGATTAGAGCAAGCCCAGATCATAATTTTCAGTTTTTCTTCCTTTTCGTCACATTTTGCAACAATTGATTGATTTTCGAATAAACATTTGGTTTTCAATGAAGAAATTAGGGTTATGATTTTGATTTTGCGTGTTTTATGACTCCTAAGATTAGAAGGAATGGCTGGGCAGACAGAGTCGAGTGCTTATGACAAGAGATCAAGTGAAGCCACCAATGATCTGCAAACATTCAATGCTGAAAATCTGCAGAGCAACATGAAAGTTATATATTACAGGTTTGTTCAACAGTTGGGAAAGACTTAAGAGTACAGCATCTAGAATAATTTGGACGGTTTTCGAATTTAAGTATATCCCGTATAAGTTTAACTTCTCGTGCTAGTCTTTCAAAAAGAATCTTATCAGTTATCTATAGATGATGAATGTGTTTCAGTATGAGATTGTAATGCAATCAAAAAGGATGCAACTTTATCAGAATCATTAAATTGTTAAAAACAAATAATTTCAAACTTGATTTAGAACATGCATTGCCCTCAATTGATAAGGTGTTTGATTCTATGTGGAGTACCTGAGACTGAGGTGTTTTTTCTATGTAGCCGGACATTTCTATCCATTGTTGCCGGAGTAATAGCCGGAATTATGGGATTCACCGGCCTGTCTGGATTTATCTTATATTTCCTTGTCATGGCAATCACTTCGATCGGACTTGTAGCTAAGGCGAAGTTTTCTATCCAGTCTTATTTCGACTCGTGGAATCAAGTTGTACTTGATGGCTTTTTGGGCGGACTCATGGTATGTGTTTTCTTCTTTCTGGTTATTTTTGGTTTTTCAATCTATATTGTGATGTTCTTTGGCATTTTAAGTTCCTATACCTGGAGAAACAAAGTTTCCTACTTTCTTAGTTTGTCCTCCAACATGATGGGAAGTATGGTAGAGAAACTCTGAAACTGTTTGCATTGAGTAACTATTGATCATGCCTTACCGTTGTAACATTAAAGATTGAGCTCACACCTCTTAAAGGGTATATGAGAGCCAATCTTACTGCGAATCGAAGGCTTTCTATAGCACTGCTGTCTCTTCGTTCCAATTTATATCAGACATTGCATTAACTCGTCTCTTCATTCCGATTTATATCAAACATAGTGTTAACACTGCTACTCTGATTTCGCAGTCGTTCGTGCTATTCTGGACGTATCCTTTCACGAATCGAGATACTTCATAGTTATCAATGTTTTGCATTCAGTCACTAGATTAATAGTCAATCATTCACTTTAAGAGGTCTCAGAATAAAGTATTTCCTTTTGGCTTTTACCTTTTCATTTCCTTGACATAAATAGATTTGCATATGATATTGTGCACATTTTCTGATGAGGTATCTGCTACACCTACAAATGGAAGGAAAGCTCTGGTGCTGCCAATTAAGCTACATGCCTCTACTAAGTTGCATTCGGGGAAATCTGAGTCATTCCTTTTGATGCTTTTTGGTATCAGAACACAATTATAAAGGTTCCTGAAACTTTGTTTCAGTTTATCCACAAAAGTTGTTTAGAGGTGGGAAAGGTTTAGTTTGTAAACATTGTGTGAAATATTCCTAGTGCTCAGACGAATTTGTTCATGGATTTCAGCTATTAAGTTGCAGAATCTCAACTTATTGATCGATGCTACAGATGTAAGAGTACATGTAATAGAGAATTGCGTATTTGATTTCAATTTGCTACATGGGAAGAAGAAATGAAATAATGAGAGAGAAGATGACCTATATCGTGGCATTATCCTTTCATCAACTCTTCACCTATACAAATGCATGACACAAAATTTAAGACCATAATCTTCATCTTCATCTTGTTCACTGACCCACCGAGAAACTTTCGGGTAAATCCTCCGTACAGGTTCGAGTCTGCAATCTAGGCAAAAATCATGACACCTTACATGTCTTTCACTGAACTTGCGGATATATCACGCCTGTGAATTTGAAGTACATTAGTCAATTTGCACATTTCTATAATCATCTGTGTCATGGATAACACAATGTTTATATGCCACAATGACCGATTAGTTTAGATAGTAAAACTTACCAGCAGTTGAGGGACTTTTAAGAACACAAAAGAAACCGAGTATAGAAGAACTGAAATCACTGCGGCTGTAATTATGTTATGAGCAAGGCGCTTATCGTCTTTACTGGGTAAGAATGCTATTTTCAATGTATTTGTCAACTCGAAAAGTCTGTAAGAGACCTAAACAAGGAGAAAGAGTCTTTATTATTGTAGAACTATCTAACGAGATCAAATTGATCGACTGTATACTTACTGCAACATAGATAGAAGTCATTAGCATGAAGTTTAGCATAGGGTAGTCTGGGATAAGTGATAGCAAGAGTTTTGGTTGCCCATCTGGAATGCCTGATCTGCAAGTGCATTGCAAGTGAATTAGGAAGCAGCATGGGTAGGTCCATATGACTAACAATGTGAGTGCATATCGACATCAATTCTGAACTAGAAAAAGTTATACAGGAATTCTTCACCGTACCTTAACCATATATGTATCTGTGAAATGTACGTCTCCAGTGTTACTTTTCCAAGCCATCTAGTCCACACAAACAACAATGCCAAATTAGGGGAGGAATATATCCAAATTCACTAGACAACAGTCAATTTTTTCTGATGATACCACAGTAGATGGACAGGGGGGAGAAATCAGAAAGAATCAACCATGAAGTGACTTACGCAAAAAGAGTCAAAGTGTAGCTGCGGAAGTATTGAGTGACATTCCTCAAACATAAATATACACTAATAAACAAGAAAGGAAAGAGACTAATGTTAAAATCAAAACAAGAAGAAAGGAAATAGGATAAGGAAGAAGAGTAATTATAGCATACGTAATTGGAATCCATGAGGTATAAGGATGGTATTTGTTGTAGGTAATCTTGTCCAGCTTGTAGATGTGTTCATACCACAAATATCCCACCTAGGTATCACAAGAATGGTCAGCAGAGGTAGTATAGTAACATCAGCTCGACAAGAACACTATCCCAATATATTCATAATACCACTAGGGCTGTGGATGCTACAGCAGTTTTAATAGTTATCCTCTGCTTCACATCAGTTTCTTCCAGTTTCTCCATCCACCTCTCCACCTACGGTAGCAAATGCAAATTATTTATCTAAATAGAAAAGCATTTCTTCCAACTATACTTCATTGCATAACTACGTGGATGGAATGTCAATGTGATGGGACTTACTGTTGGATGATAGTAGGCATATATCATCCCAACGATCCAGATATAGCGATCAAGGCCTGAACGAAAATGCCACTCATGCAAGCGAGGAAAATCTGGTTTTGCAGGGTCAGTGTAACCTGCAAGGTTTTGAGGGAGAATGAGTACAACCATGATGGGTTTAGCAAAACAATTAATTTTTGGCATACACACCAAGAAGGAAAGTGAATGGACTCCAAATCAGTTCGAAGACTCCAGGAACCTCCCACATTAGAATTACCACCAAGAAGCAGGCAACAATTTTCACAGCGATTACCGATCCTATCTCATTGTACTTGTTCAAAATACCAAGTGCCCCATAAACCATAAGAGTGAAAAGCGTGTGCATCGGACAAATGTAGTACAGCATATAACTGTTGTTAAGCACGACGCAGCAGAACAGCACCAAGAAATTAAGCCGCCACATCATCTGATCAACAACAAATTCTTACAACTTGAAACTACCCAATTATTGACAACATTTGGAGCAAAAGTCTTTTTAAGTCTTCAAGGAAGAGCATACCTGTGCAAACCTTGAAAGACTGAAATCTTTGCGAATATAATAATATGAGAAATTCCCAAATCCAGTCATCCATACATATGCAGCAATAAATAACCTAATAGCATTGTAGATTTCTGTTGCAGCAAAGTAATGGTACATCAAAAACAATACCTGTAAGATGGAAGAAAAATAAGTGAGACTAACAACAATAACATGCCAGTAGAAATGAACTGAACTCATAAGTGAACAAGCCCATACAGATAGAGTTTCAAGAAATCTATTATCTTTTAATACTTAATTTGAAACTGGTTTACAAACTTAAAAAGGACACAGGTAGTTGAGAAGTGGTGAAAATTGCACCTAGTGATCCATAAAACCAACCCAAATTTGTTTTTCTTTCCAAAACCTCCAAAATTATCTTCATGAGATACTTCCATACTAAATTTTGGAAGAGTCACAAACCTGCATCCAGCCTTTCCACTCCTCAGTTTGGTGCCTATTTAAATAAAGGATTGATTTCCCTGAGAATGGTGATCGATCGTGGTGTATCTTGAAAGAGGTTACAGCTGAAACTATGATGAGAAGGAAGTAGAGAAACAAAAAGAGATCCCGGTTATAGGTCTGCACATATAGATAATGGCATGAAGTTAGAAGCAAATCAGGAATATAAGTTCCAATAATATATTTGAAGGCATGTCAGCTCATTCTTCTCCAACACACTTGGCACGATGCATTTGAGGAAAAAATAGATTTCACACAAGCTACATCGTGTTTAGTAAAATAATGTAACATAAAAAATTTATCAGGTACCTTCTTTGACGAGCCCAAAATATCCGTACGGTCACAGATGTAGAAGTATGCCATAAAGAAACCAAACTCAGATCTGAATGGAGAAAGAGAGTACAACAGTTCAAAAAACACAAATCCATATAACTTCACAAGCAAAACTATTCTTAATCAAATATGCTCACATGGCCCGAAGCGTCAATCTGTTCTCGATTAAGAAGTGCTCATCCATCGAAATGAACCTAACCAACAATAACATTATAAAAAAAAACAAGCGTGCAAATTAAGTAACACGAGATCTCAACAACAATACCTCAAATCAATAATCACGAACCTGAAGATCGGAGAAAAGGCCGGTGAAGCACTAGGTCGAGGAGATGCGGAGTGGAGACCTCCTCCTTCAAGCAGAACAGCGCTATCATCCTCTTTAATCGTCTCATCATGCACCTCCACTAAACCGATATCAGAATGCCTACTATGACAAACACCAAAGCTTTTCTGTTGACGGGAGACATGATTAAAACATCAAGAAAACAGCGCCAATTAAACAAACAAATCAAACTCACGCTTTTTGTTGAGCAGCAGCCTTTCTCTTATACTCTAGAAATTCGGAGTAAATCCATGCAGTAATTACAGGTATGATCCCAAGAGCAAACGAAACCTGCAAAATAAAAACCGTTTCCACATCCAAAACCCAAAAACTTCGATAAAAAACGCGAGAAAACTCTGTACATGACAAGATCCACAAGTACCTGACCGGGAGTGATGGGACTGGTGATCGCCATTACCGTTTGCTACAACTCACTGAAGAGAAGAGAGCATTTGAAGCGAAACGGAGTGGCGCGATAACCAGATCTGGAGGTGTACGGACGAGGCGAGCCGCTAGATTTCTGGACCGAATCTAGCGGTTTGTTTGTGCTGCATAAAAAGAAGAAGACAAGTGAAAGCGATTGAGGAGCACCAACAACAAGAACAATGGAAATATCAGACAAATTTGAATTTTGGTCATTGTCATCTTCATAATCATCACTAAATATATTTTTGTTTATTATTTATATGAACTTGCTTATAACATAAAATATTACAATTAATTAAAAATCAAAAATTAAATTAATAAAATAAAAACTTTAAAAATCATATTTATTAAAAATAACTGATAAATAAAATTTAATTAAGTAATTATTATTGTTGTTGTTATTATTATATTATATTAATAAATTAATTCAAAATTTCAACCAACTTAGTTTTTTATCATTAATATTTTTAGTTTTGTGATAAGTACGTCACCGACTAAAACGGAGAAGTACAAGAGAAGAAGAGAGATGGGTGAGTAGGTGAGGAGTTGTAGTTAGTGCGCTCCAGCCTAAGAATGAAAATAAGAATATGAGGGTGACGAATGAATCAATGACCACAACTCAAATGTCTGTCGGCCGAATCCAAATTACTACTCTCCGTAATTCAGATCTACACTGAATCGCCATATTTCAATAATGATTAGACCAAACACACACAAAAATTGATAGGCCCAAAGTTGATGCAGCTCTTGACACCGAAACCCGTTCTAATTTCGAATATAAATTTTACTTTTTTTACTTAAACTCGAATTTTAGTTAAAATTTTATTTAATTTTAAATAAATTTAATAAAACATATCTAATTTATTAATTTTGGATTAAATTAATTTTCAATTTTTTTATCAACGATGATGGCGCGAGCTCATTTCTCATGTTATGCTCGTGATCGTCAAATGTCCTTTTTAATTACCTTTTGCCTCTCAAGTCTTCAAGACAAGAACGAGAAACACAGGCCCTGTTTGGCAATCAGCTGATAGCTGATAGCTGATTCTATCAGCTGATTTAACCAGCGGATTGCATTAGCTGTTTGTTAAAGATGTTTGGTAAAATTAGCTGTTTATATGTAAAATGACTTATAAGGACATGACTTTAAATATTTTAAGAATATGAATATTATATATATTAGTATTTTACTGAATATTCTTATAAGAATTTAGAATTTAAATATTTAATTCTACAAAAATTAGTTTATAACTCTAATAAAAACATACAACATATGATAATAATAAAAAAACAGCAACAATAGTAATAACAACAACAACAACAACAATAATAATAATAATAATAATAATAATAATAATAATAATAACAACAACAACAATAATAATAGTAATAATAATAATAATAATAACTATAATTTATTCATGTTATACTTAACTATAAAGTTTTAAAAACTTTAAACTAAAAATGAGATATTTTATAAATAAGGACATATTATGATATTTTTCGAATTCAAAAATACACAAATTTTTTCTATCACAATACTATCTCAAATCTTAAGGCAAGTAAACCTATCATCTGGTAGTAATATAATGGTGAATAGATTTTCGATCCATGAGGAAGTGACAAAGGTATATAAAACTCTTATACTATTACCTAGGTAATTAGATAAAGAGATTTTAATTGTCAAATGATATTAAAAATGAATGAATAAAAAATTAAGGGAAGCAGTAATTTGATAAGATGACTAAATTGGATTTTCAATTCCAGATATTGAACTAAATTGTTAAATTTTTAAAAGGTTGATTACTTAATTAAAAATTTTAAAAATTTAGAAAGAATTAGATTTGATGATAATACTTGGTTTACTGGCTTTGTG
>JAOQMR010000213.1:42450921-42500148 GCA_027563865.1 Erythroxylum pelleterianum | reverse complement strand
CGGCCTATTGGATTGGACCTGGGCTGGTCGATCGGCCTATGTGGATGGATCTGGGCTGAAGACAGCCGACCCATCCACATTTATATGGGACCCACAAAAATATATGGACCAGATGCAATGGAACAGCATTGAGCAATTATGGAACAGGTGATTTCATTCCTGTCAGGCCGAGCTAGCTTTTGCCATTTCTAACTCTGATGTTATCTTCTAAAACGAGACAAAGACTGTATCCGATGGTCAAGTTCGAACACGTGCTCTTTACACAATTAAGACACGATAAAAACCCAATCCCCGACAATCTCATCTTGAACTAACAAACTTGTTTTCTCTCTGTAAATATGAGTACCAGCTGGTACTCGGGCGCTTTACGGTGGACGGAATTCGGCTTCTGGCTTCCCACATCCATCTTCCGGTGGCCGGAGTTTGGGTTCTCCCTCCCGTGGTCCATATTCCGGTGGCCGGAGTTCGATTTCTCCTACTTGAGCTTTAGGTGGTTAGCGATTTCGATTGACGAGGTCTTGTGGACGTTCGTCACAGTGTTGGAATCCGTAGCTTTAGTTGCGATGCTCTGTTACTTCTTTGTTTTTTGTGGGTGCACTCTCTGAGTCTGAGTGATGGTTCAGTGTCCCAAACAAAAATCCCCATGTTCGATGCCTCTGTACATTCGTAAGTCACTTCTGGTCTTACTTTCTCCGAACTTCAAAGTACGAGGAGATGTCAAAATAGTTCCGAGTATTGAGGCACCGCATATCCAACTATTGATCTTTCTTGTAGATATTTTTTAGTATGAATTAAATAAATTAGTAATTAAATATTAAATAACGGAAACCATTGCTTATATTAAAAATATTTTTATTTTTTAAATTTTAATTGTTGTGATTCAAATACGCAATCCCTTAAATACGGAGTTTTACGTGGTATGATGTAAAAGTAGGTAACGTGAAAGTATTGGTAGTTTGGTACAGTTGACCGACAAGTGAAATGATTAGCAGCATTGACATTAATTAAAACGTTTCATGTCTTTTGATATTATGTTTGGTGTATTGAGAATTGTCAATATAAAGCAATTAATAAAAATAAAAAATTTCGGTGGTTGGTGTGTCATTCACGGTATTTGGCAAACAGAGAATTGCACTCATTAGCTGATAGCTGATTTAATGAGTGAATAACATCAATTAACATTATATTTTTTATATTTTATTGAATATTTTTATAAGAATTTAAAATTTAGATATTTAATTTTATAAAAATTAAGTTTATAACTTTAATAAAAAACATAATAATAATAATAATAATAATAATCCAATATTAAATTCTCTATTAATATGAATGATGCAGTGAGCTACATTATATAAGTTTTTTATATAATATATATGAATTTTATTATTTAACAAATTAAAATATCTATAATTATAGTATGATACAAATACGATATATAGTAGTTATATACTAAAAATATTAATTTTATGAGATTCTTTATATTCAAAAACTTAATATTATGATATTTTTAAATGTTAACTAATATTATAAAATTAAATAAATATTAAAAATTTAATTAACCCCTTTATTATATTATTCTAAACTTCAGTACGATAAAAAAATCAACTTTGAAAACACACAGAACAAAAATAGAGAGTAAAGTAGAAGACAATACTGTCATTAGGCAAACAAATAACTCCAAAAGCTCCTCCTATGGAGCTTTTAGAAATCAGCTTATTGGATTTAAATAAGCTAACCAATAAGCTATTCACCAAACACGTCAGTAGTTTTTTTAGATAGTCAAAAAGTTGAATTGTGTTCTAATTCAACAGCCTTTTCAGAATTAACATTTTAATTTATTTCAACTTAAAATTGAATTCTTCAAATGTAAGTTAAGAGATTCAATTTAAATTTTAATAAAAGTCTTTAAAAATTCGTGATTTATTAAATTTTAGTTTTGTTTTTGGGTTTAATTATTAAAAATAAGTGAAATCTAAACTATGGTTGTATGGTAGGATTTCTTACCCGAAACTACATTATTAAACAAAACTTCTTTTTACATGTTAACCGCATTGTTAAAAATACATGCATATTTGGATGAGCTTTTCATCACAAAAGTCTTTTTTAAGAAAAATAGTATTTAGGTGTAAAATAAAAAGCACTTTTTTAATAAATATGACTTTTTTTGTAGCAAAAATACAGCTTTTGAGAAACTCAAATTTAGAGTTTCTCAAAATAGCCTCTCAAATGATTTTTTCAAATAGATTTTTCAAATTAATTAATAAGCTTTAATATTTATTTTTGATATTAGTTTTACTTACGTTATAATCCATATAAAAGATTTGGTTAGATATATTTTTATTTATGGTTCATATGGTTTAAAATTATATAATAATTAATATATTGTGCTTTTCATATTATTTAATATATTTTAAATAATATTTATATGCATAAATAATTTTAATTACAAAATAAAATATAGTTAAAATTGAAATTGCCTTTTGTTTTTATGTTGCCAAATAATTTACTGTATGAAGTTCTTTAAAAAAAGTTTTTTTAAATGACAGTCAAACAATAAATTAACTTTTTAGAAAAGTTCTTCTAATGAAAGATTTATAGAAAAATCTCTGCTGATATAAGCCCAACTAAACCGAGTTTAACGTTATCATGGCCAATCAAAGCTCATTAGCATAAATTTGACTATGGTAATGGGTTGGACCTCGATTCCGGTTAAATATATTTTTTAATTTTAAAAATTAAAATTATTTCTTTTTACAAATTTCGGGTTTTGGACAATATTGGGTTCAAGAGCCCGATGCAAATCTGAGCCCACTCATAAAGCCCGAGCTTGTCACGGAGAGATTGGTATTTATGCATATTAGACGACGGCTGGGATTAGTTGGAGCCGTTACAAGTGACAGTTACTGCCTTTTCTTTTGTTAATCCAACTTTCAATTAATTAAATTTTAAGATTAAATTTGAAAGGATTAATTCAACTCAATTAGATATTATAAGTTTAAAATAATATCGATTTAGCCCTTTTTTAAGTTGTACAAGTGGCACCTCCTAATTGGACTGTCGTCTGACAAGTAACTGCGCAGCAAAACCATGGGCCGTTTCAGGTCACCTGTCTCTCTCAAACCTGTCGTTTTCTCTGATCTTGCTGACACTTGTACAAGGTTTCAATGCCTTAGTTCATTCCAGAAGTTCACGAGCCAGAACCCAGGAATTCTTGACCACACAAAAAAGAAGAAACGCATGATTTGACCCTGTTCTTCGATGTAACATCAGCAAATGACAAATTTACTGAACAAAATACATGATTAAAACCAATAATTAACTTGCGATCTGTGATGGCAGCTTGTCAAATGAGCAATCGAAAGCTACGATCCTTGTGAGTCCTTCTGTTGTTTTTTTGTTGTTTCTGATACCTTCGGATACTACAAAAACTGAATAAACAGAGCAAGACTGAGCATCACTTGGTCAATCTTGTTCTAGTTCTTGAAACATGAAAGCTTCAGACTTTTCACTATTTAGCAGCACCACCCTTCTCTGCATTCTTCTGTTTTCAACTTCAACACCGTTTATCAAATGCGATGATCTGATAGACCAAATATGCAAAAGGACACCTTTTAGAGATCTCTGTGAGGCTTCTTTGCGCTCCAGCTCTCAGAGCTCTGGTGCAGATGCTAAAGGTCTGGCCTCCATAGTCACTAGTCTGATTCTGTCAGATGCAACGGACACATTAGATTATATTCACGGGCTAATCAAACAGGAAAAAAATCCAGAGCTACAAAGGCCATTGGCTAATTGTGCAGAGCTATACATACCAGTTGTGAAGTACAATCTCCCCCAGGCCATTGATGCATTTTCTAAAGGACAGTACGGATTTGCCACCTATGTTCTATCGGATGCGAGCAAACAAGCCAAAGCATGTGAGAAAGGCTTCCCTAGCTCAACTGGGTCGCCATTGTCTGAGAGAAACAAAGTTGTAAGCGACCTATGCGACGTAGCCATAGCCATTATCAAGTTGCTGCAAAGGATTTAAGGGTTGACTGTAGTCTCTGTCATTTGTATCCCTTTTCACAGATTACTGAATATCTAGGAAGCCTTCCAAGTCCAGGTATGATCAAGCTTTAATGGAATTTTTGACATTTTTGTTCATACAGAGGGCCTTGAAATTACAATACTTATATTACATAATTATCACAATCTCATTCATATAAACTGACACTCTCTGCTGTCTCAAATCAATCACACAGAAATAGTGCCTTGGCTGGAATTTCCTTTATTTTTCAACCGTTACACAGTTTCTTAACATGGTTTATCCAATGATGAGCAATGAATGTCTTCAATTCAAATACGCATTTTATAAATTGTCAGATATACGTAATAATCGAACTTAAACATTTGGATTGGTGGACACTTGGGAAAGGATCACTAACAGTCAGCAGAGATGAGAATTACAAGACAGAGCAAAACACTAACTCAGACTCTAACATGGTTTATCCAATGATGAACATTGAATGTTCTTCAATCTGATTAATGGTCTACAGTTACAGATACAGAAACATGAGTAACTTTTTTTTATAGGATATGAAAAAAGCTTCAAAGAAGAAAGGAGAACTTAAATTATTATTAATCTAAATAATCATCAACTTTCTTGGCATTTAAAAGAGAATAGAAAATCCTGGCATTTACTGTCAAATAACAAACTTGCAGGTCAGAAATTAGAACTTGATTATAGCAGCTCCACTTGATGGCTTCGAAGCAAAGACGTAAAGGCCAAGATCGTTCTTGTTTATCACACCCTTTTCAATCCTTGATTGAAAAAACTTTTCCTGATCAAATGTAGAGATAAGTGTTAATACACATCCTGTGAATTAACTTTGTGTGGCATTTGTTTAGTCATCATACAACTACATTTATCATATTCCGTTACTTTTTCATTCTTTTTACTCAAAAAGATATAGTATTGAAATTCTTAAGTCCCAATATGATGTTGTTTAGGAGTTGTAAATGGATAAAAAAACTAATAGAATATGAAAAAAAAACACTTGTAGATAGCTAAACAATAAATAAAGAGGTAGATGATAATTTTCAAAATATAAAGATTAAAATGAGAAAAATTAAATTATAGAAGAGTCCAATAAGTTAAACATTTTTATAATATGATTAGTGAAATAAAATAAATGTCGAACAACAAGAGAGTCCAATATAATTAAGCCTCGTTAAAACAATGAAATCTTATGTTTGATTACCTTTAAATTAAGGATGAACTGTGGAACTATAGCTTCATTAACCAACGCCACAGCACAACCACCCCATCCAGCTCCGGTAAGTCTTGCCCCTAAAGCACCATGGTCTCTGCAGATTGTTACCAATTCTTCCAACTCCGAACAACTAGTCATAAGTAAGAAGAGATAAGAGCAAAGTAGAATCAGATAAAACACAACAATCTTCAAACGTATATTAAATATGTTAGGCTGAACTTCTTTTAGGACTTTATGATCTGCTCTTTAATGCATCTAAATGATTATGATCCGGTTATTAGCATAATTCTTGTATGTGCTGTGAAGTTTAACAGAAGAGATGGATATCACAATTCTATATCAGAAATAAAAAGTTTATACAAAAGACTACTAATCGAATTTCTAGTTGGTTATTTTGGTTATTTTCGGACACGTGGTTCCTTTAAACCCAAGACTAAGTTACTGTACATCAATCTGAACTTGAGACATTGCATGTGTTGCATGTAAATATAAGAATCTATGGACATTTATATCTGCAATGATCTATGGAGACATGAGAGCACAGTAAACACCATCTATACCTGCACTCGTATAGGACACTACAACTGTAATGGCTTTCATTCATAAGGTCTCCCAGCTTCTTTAGCTTGTCCTCATCACTGCAAAACATTAATTGGGATTTGTTACATCAAAATCTTCCAGATAAGGCACTGCCGTTTGTGAGTTTTCAAAACCTGAGTTGATTTAATGGCTATTACTGTTTCCTCACATTACATGAAAACCTCAAATGTCTAATGCCTGCTAATGAAGTTTATAATATCGTATCCGATCATAGTAACCCGCTGAATCCAGTGTTTTTAATGCATCTAAGTATTTTTGTTGGAACATTGATACATAACTAACAGAATGTTTAGAATATCGCCATTTTCCGATAAAATAATCTTGTTAATACGAGCACGTATGAAATATACTAAAAATGTTAAGGGAATACCTCAGATTTGATGATACTGTGTGCTTGAAGGCATGCACTCGCTTGGCTTCAGAGTAAACATGAGCAGCCCTCTGAAAAAAGGGTTGGAACTCAAAATTGGTAAAAAGGTTTCAACTTTTAAATTTTAATTCTCACAAATAAAACTATGAGCATGTTCTAGGATATAATATTGTAAGGAAAAAACAATTAAGGGTTTCACAAAACAAGAAAAAGAAAACCTGATGCAACTTGAAGTGCTTAGCTGCTTTTAGCACATCCATAGAAGACGGGGAATTGCTGAATATGGATGTCAGATCTTGTTCCGTGATTTTCTCAATTTCTTCAGCTGTGTAAGGTTCCTCTTTCAGATATTCCTGCAAGAAACAGAATAAAATGTGAATTGGAACTGATATAGCTAGGAAAACAAATAGAAAATATGGTAAGGAATACCTTAACAGCAATAACAGGGTCAGAAGAGCGTTTGGTACCAGCAAATGATACACATAACCCTTCAACATCAGAAAGAGTTTTGACTTTTGATATTGCCTCTTGAGGTTTCATCCCCAACTTTATTCCAAGTAAAATCTAAGGAAGTATCACAAAACAGTATTGTAAGACCAGTACTATCAGCACAGATCTAGAAGTTATGTTATGGTTAAAAAAAAAAAAGGAAGAAAACTTCTTTTTACTCTCTTTAAGAATGAGAACTTCTTTTTACTCTCTTTAAGAATGAGAATGCAAAAGCGGTAACAGAAGATTTGGGGTGAGAAGGCACCATTCTACAGTTTCTGCATTCTAAGCAATATGGCTAGATCTTAACTAATTGTGAAATCCCACGTATGAGTATCACTATCTTATACCAGAAATGAGAGTAGAAGCTCAAGTCCTAACAAACATACGAAGAAGATTATTAATCAAATTCCTAACTAGCTATATTTTAGCTTGAGGTTCTCTTTAAATCCAAACTGGAGATTTTTTTGGAACAATCTAGACTTGAGTGTGTTAGTTTTGGAATCTTGAAAATAACACCAAGCAAATCAGCCATTGGAATATCATCATTCGTTTCAGCTAATATGGAAATAAGATACTGGAACCAAAGATTATCACTAGCTTAAGTTCAGTGCAAGTAATGCTTACAGATGCCAATCGGCATTCAACAACTCTGTTATTGTAATTTATAGCAGCAGTGACTGCTTTCTGAGATTCTGCCAACGAGTGTGCTATAACAAAGGTCCCACCATTAGGAAGTTGCACGTCAGTTGCACGAATGGGGTTGAAATCAATAAGCTCTGCAAACCCAGCTTTGGCCATAACAGAGATTGCCTGCTCAATCAAGGAAAGTTCAGAAGTAAATATATTGCTTTACTAATTCAGCTTGCAGCTTTTAAGAAGAATAATGATAATTTGAAAAGGAAAGCAGCAAGATTATAACCTGATCCATCCCCCCAGATTGTGTTCCAATGTGCCTTTCACACTCACATGTTAGCTGAGCAATTTCTTTCTGTTAAACAGGAAGAGTTAATAAAATTGCATGACAGAGTAAAAAGAAGAGGAATAATTGTAGTACTGCCCCAGATTCAGATTGATTCAACAACAATTCGGGTCCAGATTTTAAGAAAATCGCATACCCAAAAGCAATTAGCTAAGAAGTTGATTAGAAGTATTTTTCATCTGCTTATAAAAGATTCTAACTCTTATCTTTTCAATTCCAGTATGAGATTGTAACACTCACATCCCATGTGCGATTTCACGCTTTCCTTTCCCCCTTCTATATTTATCATTTCCTTAGGCCGGAAGTTTATAATTTACTTCCACTCTCATCTCATCGAAGCATTTTATCATATAGTTTCACTGCAACTTCAAATTTTAGCTTTATTCAACTTCTCAGTCATGCAATGCAGATATCATAATTTTGATGTTCTTGTGAAGTTAAGATTCACACCTTTGGAAAGTTTACACCAAAAGCAGCCATGATAGCTATTGTTGCAGAACAAACAAATGCAGCAGAACTTGATAGACCAGAACCTACATCAATCAAATACAAGTTAGCCCCTGTTATCTTCAAAATGGGGTTTTGTGTTAAGTTAGTACTAATGGGTAAAACCTGTTGGAACAGTTCCATCAACAATAACATCAAGTCCAACTGGTTCACCAACGTTCACTCCCTTTGATTTAGCAAATTCGTAATAACCTTTGTACCTGGTAAAAACAGAAAAGCTCAGGATCAAGCCCCAATTTTTAGAAATCATGCAAGTAAAGGAAATAAGGGTCTCACCCACATACGAAATAATGGCCCCATCTGTGATTTTTCAAGTCGATGGACTGCAAAAGTAAGATTGTCAAGCAATTTGGCAAGGAACTCAATTCATCCACAAAACTTGAAACTACAAATTAAGCATCAAGTTCATATAGGTATGATCAACCAAAATTCTAAATTTAGTGGTGATGACAGATATTGAGCTACATTGTATCAAAGTAAAAGGGAAGACAGAATCAAAACCCCACGAAGTAGGGAAGCAATTATCTGACATATTGGATTTCAATCTATGCCTGTCCAGAGAATCACAAATTGGTGGGGTTTGTTCAATTATCTTTCCAAATCTTACTCTAACGCAAGTACAAAGGGTAAACAGCAAAGCAATCACTGAATCAAGCACTAAAAGATCAGATGAAGTAAAAGGAGGACTTCAGACCTGATCAGGATCAGCAGGGTAAGTACACATAGTATACTTCTGATCATTGACATTAGCGATTCGCAGAGACTTTCCCGAGTCGTTTTTACGGATTGCTACAATAGTATCTTGCCGGATTGCCATCGGTAACACCGAGTACCCTTCATAGTCAATGTGCTCTCCGATCAAGTTCACTCTTCCTGCAACATTCCACATCCAAAAAGAAACGTTCTTTTAATGTTTTGAATAAAACCCACGTAAAAAATACTTCCTTTTTCCATGAAAAACGCAAAAAAATCCAACAATCTTGGTGTCAATTCAAAGCTGCGATCTTTTTCAGAGCAACGGAAGAGAAAGAGAAACACCTGGTGAACGAGTAAAAACTTCAGGAGAGTGACCAAAGACTTGTTGAAATTTGGACTTCAAGTTTTGGAACCGAAGCTCAGCTTCTTCGAACTGAGACCCATCTCCATACACAGCCTCCAGAGAAGAGTAAATTGGGATTGGCTGATCCTCGTACTTCGCCATTTCACTTCCTCAGTTTACTTTCACTTACCCGCACAAATTCACTCTCTCGACACCCAAAAACCAATCAGCGACCTAAACTTAAACAAAAACCAGAAGATTTAAGAAAAAGGATGGAATAAGATTCCAATATCTTTCAACGAACTTATCAGAGGCGAATCTTTAGGATAAAATCCCGACTATTTCAATGATAATTATCACTTTATTATTTTATAATTACAAAATACTAATAAATTATTAGATAGAATTATATATCAATAATTAAAAATTCAAACTAATTTTAATTCAATTTATATTAATAATTTTTACTATAAAAATACTAATTTATTAATTAAAAGATTTATTGTAATAAATTAACAAATATTTATAAATTAAAATAAATCAATTGTTTTTATTTAATAATCACCTTATGAATAAAAATAAATTGATTTCAATTTTATTTTAAAATTTATCTAATTTATACTTCATTTCAATTTTATTATAATTTTTAATGTTTTAAAATTTAAAATTTAAAATTTAAATTATAATAGGAGAATAGGGAATTTGTTTTGGGGCAAGTTGGCATAAATTGGTGAGAGGGTGAGAATAGCCGACAAGAATCTCCAGCGCGGAAAGTCCAAAAATAATTGTAGGAACTGACGAGGCTTGGACTTTGGAGTGACATGTTAGAGAACACCTGTTTATCTTCTTCTAGGTTGCAACGATGAACACGTTAGATGAAAAGTACGTGTAATTATTCCCCATTGTTTTCTCTAAAATTCCACTCCAATGGTGTCACAAAAAGATGTACCGAAATTTTGAATTAGGAATTACTACTTTTGTAACTATATTTTTAGGTGTCTCTCGATCTTTCTTAAGGATCTAACGAGGATTAGTCTCTTTCAATTAACCGTATAATTTGTAACCTTTTTGTCTTTTTTATCAAAAAAAAGATGCCTCAGAATTTGGTATGACCAAAAGGGAAATTAACGTTTCGGTTATGATATTTTTATCATATTTTATTAAATCTTATTTATATTAGAACCCTACATAAACATATGGATGAGATTTAATATAACAGAGATAGAACAAAATAACTAAAATCATGTTTTATTAAATCTTATCCACATTTGACCTCACATAAATATACGGATAAGATTTAATATGACAAGGTTATAACAGAATTAGAATTTGATGTGAAGTTTAAAAGGGCAAGTAACTTTAATAAACTGATTTAACCTATTAACAAGATCTAGTAGTTTAGAATATTAAGAAGAGATACTTTAAAGTTTAGTGAGAAACTACGACTCCCTCCTATTCAAAATAAGTGTCGTTTTAGACAGATTTTAATTATTCAAAATAAGTGTCGTTTGTAACTTTGTATGCATATTTATGATTTTACCTCCAAAATTACCCTTTAATTTCTCTCACATCTTAATTACACAGATTACACATATTATATTTTTAAGGTATTTTAACATGTAATTAATAAGGGTATATCAGATATTTCACTAATTTTCTTAATAAGTGTCTATTCTTTTAAAACAACACTTATTTTGAATAGGAGTGAGTATAATTAAAGCTCATTATGGTTCCTATTTTCAAGTTTCTCTCATATCTAAAGACTTCAAATTGGTACAAAATTATTCATTACATACTAAAAAAGACAACTATTTTGGGTTCACAGTTATCAAAAGATTCCTTCACGAACCCAGTAATGACATATCAATGTCATATAGGTCTGACTTTCCACCTATTAAGTTTCACATTTTAGTACATACAAATGAATGAGAGCGTTAGCATTTACTTTCAATTTCAATGTAAGAGCTGAGTATATGGTCATATTTTGATGTTTTCCATGGTCCTGTCGAACTTCAAGTCAGTTTGTCCCTGACTTTCTCCAGGTTTTCCCTCTTACGTCCATCCTCGGACCCTTGCTTCTTTCCCTGTGTTTTGTCAAGGTCGGCCCTAAAGAACCAAGTTCCACGAGTTAAGACGTTCAAGAGAAGACCAACTTAGTTTCAACAGATCATGTAAAAGAAAAGAGAAGAGTTATTAGCAATAAAGTACGTTCAAAGAAATGAGGAATCAAATTGAGATGGTACCTGTAAGTTCCCATGAAACCTGCGACACCATGAGATTGAAACAACCTTCAAACTCAAAGACGGTCGTTTTTATACATAATGGATTTGGATGAGTTCTTCAAATTCAAGCCTTGAAAACTACATGAAACCATTTCCTTTTCACCTTGTTTTGTTGTTCATTGCCTACTTCAAACCACGGCCTGAAAAAATGTATAGTGGAGCCTTCAAAATTTGAGACCGTAAAACAAATATACTTATCTTCTGACGATCTTAGAGAGGGAAAACACACATACAGAGATGAAAATAAAGCTTTTTAGCTTCTTCTTAGTGAGATTTTCCCTTTACATCTTTTGAACTTTTAGGTTGGATTCAAGTTGGATCCGAAATAAAAAGGCAAATACCAACCTGACAAACAAGTTCAAGCCCTCTTATTCAAGTCCGTTTGAACGCGATCAATTTTTCATTGAATCTAAGATACGAATAGTGGATTTATGTTATGGAAAAAAAAATATGTATATGTAATATTAACTTATTATACTGAGATAAAGGAGATATGTTATAGTTTAAAATGTCCCATATCGGTAATAAAAGGAATTAATGTGGAGTTTATAGGCTTATGACCTCTCCCACCCTTCAAGTTAGCTTTTGGGGTTAGTTCTCTCATAAAGCCTATAAATGATAGGTTAATTTGATAGTAGAAATAGAGAGGGAAGATCCAGAGTAGATAATAGACAAGAAGTGGAAATTAATATCTTGTTTGCCCTCCTTTTTATTGATGCTACTACTACTTTATATAGCCATTCTAACAAAAGCACGTTACATAACTTGCGCACTACTCCCGTGAAAACAACAACTAACAGATAACATGAACAACAACTAACAAATAACATGAAATAAGATCAATAATAAGTCAGCAGGGAATCAGCAACAACTCTTGACGTGGTCTCCGTTGGACTTGGTCTTGAACAGGTCAGTCCATGAGGAAGGGAACGTATCATGCCCCTCCACCAGCAACATCCTTGTCCGCAAGGATAAAGTCTGGAAATTGTTTCGAGAACCTCCATAAGTCTGTGGTAAGATCAAATCGGATGGAGAGATTGGAGGGGGCTATGCCATGCCCTTTCTTGTCGGTAAATCTTCACTTAAATCCATATCTTCCTCCTCCACCCCTTCTATCATGAATAATTGAGGACGGCTATATCGATGACCCTGAGTAAATTTTTCATCGCAGTAGTAATACAGCCCTTTATCACGCCTCTCTTTTGCTTCTTGAGGAGATATTCTACGAATTGGCATGACTGATGTGGTGTCTGTAGCAGCGGTTTTAGTGGTTGGTGCAGGTCCAAGTAGTCCAGCCATATTGCTTCCTTGAACAACCTCGTGGGTCTTGATAGTAGGTATTGCTTTATTTTGTAATATATTTCGCTCTTCAATTAAACGAGCAACTCCAATAGCAGTGGCTACGGATTTTGGTTGTTTGATTTTGACATCTAGTCTGACTTCATCCTTCAAACCTGCAATAAAACAACCAACAAGAAAACTTTCGGGTAAATCATCAACACGATGAGATAATTTTTCAAACTCTTCCTGATATGTAGCTACTGTGGAAATTTGTTTGAGTCTAATTAAGGCTTCTGATGGATCTTTATAATCAGTGGGGCCAAACCGTTGGAGAACAGCTTTGGTAAACTCCTCCCAAGTCGTAGGTCCTCTGAATTTACTGAGCCAACGGTGCCATTGTAGAGCGATGCCTTCAAGGTGAAAGGAAGCAAGCTGGACTTGTTGATTTTCGACTATCTCCTTGAAATCAAAATATTGCTCTGCTTTATATATCCACCGATCGTTGCCATCAAACTTGGGAAAGTTGAGTTTTAGGTGATGGGTATTTGAGTTTATGGTGTTGCTAGACCCGGTTGGAAGAGGGTTTCTGTGGGTATTGCGAGGTGGGCCGTTATGGGGTGGTGGTTGACGTGAATGTTGTGGTGAACTAGTGTGGGGTAGCTGTTGTGGTGTGGTGAGTTCTGGTGGGGCAAAGGGGTTAGTTTCACCTTGGGAAGCAGTGAGGAGTTGTATTTGGTGGTGTTGGGACTCTTGGATGGTTTTCACGGATTGTATTTCTGTGAGGATAGTTTGCAAGGTTTGGTGAATTTGGTCGTTGCTAGACTCATGGCGTCCCAATACCTCATGCACTTCATTGCGAAACTCAGAGTTACTTTGGCTGCGGGTATTCATTTGAGCTAACCTGGCTCTGATACTAATTGTTATAGGCTTTATGAGAGAACCAACCCCAAAAGCTAGCTTGAAGGGTGGGAGAGCTCATAAGCCTATAAACTCCACATTAATTCCTTTTATTACCGATGTGGGACATTTTAAACTATAACAAGATATCTAATATGCCTTATTAATAATGAAACACTAGAGAATTTAGATAGGAATTTCAATTTAAGAATAAGGTCAGAAAGAGACACAAAAAGAAAACACAAAAAAAGGAAAGGAAAGATTTTTATTTCAAGTAAATAAAAAATTTATGTAAAGTTAAAAAATATTACATTAAAAAAATGAGCAGTACCAATCTTCTTGTTGTTCCTTTTTTCTTAGTAATATTTTACTTAAGGCCGATGGCAGCCTGACATTGCCAATCCTATTTACAACCTAGGATTAAAGCAGCATCACTGAGCTACAACAATATGTAATCATTTAGGTCCAACTAAAATTGACATATTTTTGTAACAATAAGCTGTAAAAAATTTGTCAACTCTAACGTTGAACTCGATCAAGCTATACTTGGTCTATTAACTTCGAGCCATTTCGGATCCAAACTACTTTGTCATCCCTAATTTTCATGTTTTCACTGGATATCCTTCTAAGAAAACTACAGTATATTCAAGGGAATGAATAGTATTCAAATTTTTTACATGCCATCGGTGGTTGGGACCAAGAATCAATGAAGAAAGAGGGCAACTAATCATCACATTTTGAATGATTAATCAAATGAATACGGGATTTTGGATGCTGAAACTAAAATTTGACATTTGTGCTTTTTCCTACTCAGAAGAAAGAAAGGATACAGAGAAGAATACCAGTCCAGAGGTTGGCAGGCGAGAGAGAGCGAGGGACTGGAATGATGAAGAGACGAAAATGGAAGGCCATCGACTAATGTTACATTCCTCAGACAACTGCACACAGGTCGCAGCAACAGAGTCTTCTTTCTTCGTCTTCTCCATTGGTCCGAGAGACATATGGAGAGCGGAGACAGTGACAGTCGTAATGTTCTCTGGACAGACCCGATTATATTCAACCCGACTTGAACCTACGAATGACCCAACCCGACTTGATTAGGCTCAAATGAGAGATCCGCAAATGCTAGAGAGGACCCGCTCGAATTCGTTCTTGTCCCCACTTCTGTTCAACAAATTACAGATTCAGTCAGGTGATCCAATTGTCCTAACCGGGCTTGACCTGACCCGAACAGACCTGATCCGATTGCCGGGATAGGGTCGGGTCATGGCGGTGAACACGGTAAATCTCCGCGAAATGGAGCTTTTTGAGTTCAATTTTTACGAAGTCACCCATAATAACGCGCCGCCGTGCGTCCTAGGCGTTATTCTTCCCGTTAGGTCGTGAAGATCTACTGAATTAAGTCTAATTCAAGTATATTTCCGCTTTCTGTCTCCTTTCTTTACCTACGAGTTGTAGAACATATTTCGTTGTCAAACTCAACATTGAATCACTTCCATTTCATACTTATTTCTCGCAGAATATCTAGATCATCAAGTTTCTACAGATGTAAAAAAAAAAAACTAAGAACACGCATAAAGCAACCTGTCGACCTCCAAAAAGAACATTTAAAGTACAAAATATCGTCAAACGGAAGAGCGCGTAATTTTAACGCTGTAAAATGAACACGAAAATCGAACAAACACGTTAGAGAGTGACGGATGATAGAATTACGTCGAGTGAATTACGTCGAGTTGGATCCCCAGACTTCGATTCTTGAACGGTGAGGAGACTGAGGGGAGCGACCGATTCGAAGCGCCGGTAATTCGCGTAGGCGTCGTTATGTCAGTGGTTAAAATTTAATCATGCTGTAAAACTCTTCTTTTATACTAGCCTAATTACAAATTCCCAATCTTTTATAATTAAACGGAAATTAATTATGTAAGAAAAGAGTTTTAATATTTAAAATTAAAATTAAAATTACATCATTATAAAATCAGCTAAAAAATAAATCAAATTAAAAAGATTATCTTACTGAAAATTTTGAAATTTAATTGAAAAGATTAATAAATAAAAATTTATTTATTTATTATTTATAAAAAATTTTATTTATAAAAAATAAATAAATTATAAATTGATTGATTTTTAACAATAATCAGTGCTAACAATTCAAGTTTTTATATTTACTTGAACATAAAAAATTGATTCCTTTTTTATTATTGCAAATTTTGGCTTCATCTAACTTAACTCCGTTAGAACTAAATTTTATTTAAATTTTAAATTCATTAGGTTTAATTTTGGATCAGCATTTGGTCTAATTAAAAAATATATTCTTTTATTTAATATTAAGTTTATAAAATAGAAGTACATTATTTTATTAAATTATGTTAAATTAGTCGTATTTTAAAACATCTAATATTAATTAAGTGAATTGAAATATATTTAAGTTAATCCAATTTAAGTTTGGCTTAACTTTAAATAAAATGGTGTTATTTTAATTAATAAAAAATTTAAATTCATTAATTAAAATTGTATTATTTTATAGATTATATTAAATTTGTCTTACTTTAAAGTATTCAATATTGGATTAGATGAACTTATAATTAGTTTGGACCCCAAAACAAATGGATTGGACTTATGTCATATCCAACCCAATTCACAATTGTTATATTTCGATAAATAATAACAATGTTTAAATAAATTAGTATGTATAATAACTCATAAATAATATTTTTAAAATAATATTTATGTTTTAATATTTTGATTGGATATTGTTCTAAGAAAAATACATTAAAGTGAACGAGTAGTCAAAATTTCCACATGCCAACGATGGGTTGGGCCAAGAATAAAGGAAGAAAGAGGCGAAAGGGCATAGAAAGCTCACAAGTCACAACGAAGTCATCCATTTATAAGGAATATTCACTACAAAGTAATATGAAGGCTCTTGACAAGTTCCTTTTAAATACCTTTTTAGTGGTCTATTCCCTATTTTATTCTTTATTTTGCGTAAAAACTCATCCAATACAATAATTGAAAGTCATATAATTAACACTTGAGAGGGTATTGATGTACAAATTGGTCCTTGAAATTAAAGAAATAACAAAAGAAGCTATGTTTTCAAGATTTCTAGGTGCCATCCTATGGAGAATGCATCACAGTGTGAATGAATGGAAGATTTTCAAGACTTTACAATATAGGTACAATGGAAGATCATATTCCACAAGATCAATCTATCTTTACATAATTTACTTATATTAAATAAAACAGATAATCGTTGGTCTTTTGTGTGTCTGTTAACTAAACCGTCGAGTTTGCACAACATTTCATAAATTTTATATTTTGAATAAACTAATTGATAAGTTATCAGTTCAAAATTGGGTATTAGACTTAATTTAAATAGCTTAAATCTTAGTTTATATTTATATCTAACTATAATAATTAGGTTAAAACTATACATATATATTTCAATGAATAGCTATGTAAAAAACTTGTTCTAATATGTGCATTGTTAAGTGACCGTTTCACTACAAAAGCTTAAGTTGTTGTGTGTGGTTAACTTAATTAGTTTTATATATTCACTAACACACCCCCTCAAGTGAAAGCTTTTTGGGCTTGAAACTTGCACAGGCTCACTCTACCTTGTGCTGAATAATAAGCGGATGGTAGGATTCGAACTCACGATCACTTGGTCACAAAGGCTATGATACCATGTTAAGTGACCGTTTAAGATTAGTAATGAGCTGAGTTGATCTACATTTAATCTTATCGATTAAATCAAATAATGTCAATTTGACACTGTAATTAAGTTGCCCAATTTTTCTAAACTTAAGCTAACTCATTCTACTATAGTCACATTTTCTCACTTTATCCCCAAAGGATTGGTTGAATAAAGTAACGGAGCTCAACTCTCATAGCATTTAGGTCTCTTCGAGTCTCGATAAGATCATAATAAACAACCTCAAATCAGGGCATGCCCTTAAGTGGCTGGAGGAGTAGAGCACGTCATGTAAGAATAAACTCAACATTCGATGATAAGGAAGAATACTCTAAAACTCCAAAATAAATCTCTCAACCATCCTTTCAATGCACACTAATATTAGCTCATAAGATTAAAGAGACCATGCACAAGGTCATTTCACTGTGTCGAAACCCACTTCTATGGATACATATAGTTTAACCTTAACTTCTGGGGTTATTGAAGTTCCAATTAACATGTTAGTGGGAAGAAGAAACAGAAACTTTGGAGTGAAAACCAACTTGTTAAACAGTAAGAACCCTAACCCTAGCAAGTGTCAATGCGCGCACGTCCATTTCAACCAAAGGAGTAGAAGAGGGCAGGGCATGAATGAGAGAACCAAAGAAACAAGAATAACAGAACTAGAATATATGTAACATCACGATACGTACAAAAGCCAACAAAGAAACTAAATCAAGGAACATGGTAGTCATTGTCCAATCTACGAGAGTCTGTACCATGAAACAGGCCAAGTGTGTTGGGATCTTCTTCAAAAGAGAGCATCCCACAGAGTCAGTTAGAGAAATAAATACAGACCCAACATTGATCTACTCTTTTTTAGGCTCTTTCCTCATCTGAGATGGCACAATGTCTTGAAGAAGCCCATAATCGTCGTTAAGCAATGAAGACGGTGAAGGACTGATCGTCGAATGTCTCTCTCGAAGAAAAAACGACGATGGGTTAAAGGTAGAAGCTGCACTAGTGCTAAGGTTCAGAGAAGGTGATGAGCTATACATATAGGCAAGAGGTTGTGCTTGTGGAAGACCAAAAGAAGAAGAAGCAACTCCAAAACCACTGGATTCAGACAAAACTCCGATACTTCCTCTAGGTGTTATCGGACATGGATGCGTGTGTTGTCCTTCGTAGGTTGTAACAACAATCGAAGTATCATCACACGATCTCTCTACCCTTTTCTTCACTCCACACCCTACAGTAGTGCAACGATAGTAACTCCTTGCAAAACGTGAGAAAGAAACTAAAATTAGCAACTTTAGACATAGATCATTATTGAAACTAGTTCTGGTGTGTTCCTACTATTCGTAACAAGATTCATATTAAGGAACAGAAGAAAGTTGGTACCTTGGATATGGACTGTTTTTGACAGCTTTTTGGCCGTACTTTCTCCACCTGTAACCGTCGTCAAGGTGATCAACTTCACTCTTTGTCATGAAAGCAAATCTCGGCTCTCTTTGCCTTTTCTGGTTCTTCTTTTTGGGCTTCAACGACCTGAAAACCGCACGAAGCTTACACCTTCAGTACTTGAAAACACATCAGAAAGTGAAGAGCAAAAGAACGAATCTTTCAAACAATAATCCATCTTTTCTGTTCTTGTTCATCGAAAACCAAGTAACTAAACTCAACAGTCCGCAGGACATAAACTTAGAATCTTGTAAGAAAAGACACCAATACATAACATGTTAGAATATATAAAAATAAATAAATAATAAATAAGAACTCACTGTTTCTTGGTCTTATCTTGATCTTTCTCTTCCTCTTCATGATCTCCTCCGTCTAACTTATTACCTTGCCCATCATTAGAGGAAGAAGAAATCGACGAGGAGTTTGGAGTGGGAGGATTGTTCAAAACCTCCGACGACTCAGGCACAGTAGACGATGTCGGAGACGGTAACATCAGTTGCTCCTGCTGCAGTTGTAGTGGGATAACTGGATTCTGACTCCAATCGAATAACGAAGAGCCAAAATCAGAGTGGATATCGAGCAAGTCCATAAAACCGAGAGACCCCTTTTGCTCAGCACCACTTCCTTCACATGGAATCATGTCAAAGATGCTCGATGCTGTTCCTGTGGTTAGCAACATATCCTCAGTAATGAATGTAGAATTTGCCATACTATTCTCGCTCTTTACCACTAACTCTTGATGAGAATGATGATGATGATCTCTTCTCTCCATATACAATCACATATTCTTCTTCTTTCGCTACTCTCTTTAGGAATGATGTTACAGAAGAGAAAGTGTCCTGTGTGTGTAAGAGTGTGTGGAAATGAGAAGTTTAGAGAACAAATAGAGTGTGTGAAAAGACTTGGGGTTGGGATTTTGGAGAACAGCTTGGTTTTGTGAGATTTCCCATTTGACGGACATTTGCCAGTTAATCCATGTGTACGGAAATCAACGAATGGAGTCGGTACCACTGGCATTTAAAATGTAGGCGTCGTTGGGCCCATACTGTATAACGCGTATATTTTGACTGGTTCAACCGGTAGCGTAGAATGGTTGCCCTGAGTAGACGTGGGATTGCGTCCATGTGATTGTGCCCCCGTCGCCTCCATTTTTGTGCTACTTTGCCTTTCTTTCTTTCCTATCTTCCGTAATTGTAATGGGTATTGAAGTTAAAATTACCGGAGTGTCCTCATATTTCCAATTATTAGGACCTGTTTATTTTTTAAGTTTTTTTAATCTGAATTTAATAATCAATACTTTGTTCACAAATTGAGTTTTTAATCTATGTATGAATTTTTTAAATTTTTACTTTTTATCAATAAAGTAATTTTTCATACCATTTTTAGTTTAGTAAATATTTAATTTAAAAATAACCTTAAGAGAATTATATAATTTAAATTATGTTTGAGCGTTATTTTTATTAAATGATAAAATAACCCAAAAAATATATAAATTTTGTGAGATAATAGTGGTTCAATAATTTATTTAAAAATCTAATTATTTTTATTTTATAAAAATTAAAATAATCTCGACAGCAAAAGAGGAAAAAAAAAACCTGTGTGGTGAACGTGTGAGAGGAGTTTCTGGCACGTGCGCTTCACCTTTTCGGACTTGAAGTTTCGCATGCTGACACAATCTTCCTCGTCACACCCCCGATCTATCTCTTTCCCCGACAAATCCGACACCGTCATTTGACCTCAATGCACCGTCGTTTAAATTACTCTTTCCTCTTCATTGCATTGGTCCAAACATGACTCTTCTCCTGTCGCGCCTCTTTTTTGGTTTGGTAAATAGGAATGTCCTGTGTTTTTATTCGCCTTCTTAAAAGAAATAATGACTAACTTCTCTTTCAAACTTAATGTCATTAATTACAATGGAATAGGTCCGATGACAATTAAGTTTGCATGCATTTCCATGGAAGGAAAGAAAAGTATTATTTTAGAAAAACAAAACTAAAAAATATTCCAATAATAACACCAACAACTCTCTGTAAAAATTTTACCGAGACACTGAGTTTTGAAAGATTCAATAATATATAACCTTATGCTTTATTAGTTGAGAGATTATTTTCAAATGCCTTATTAAAAGAAAAAATTATGTATTTATACATTGGTGCCTAGCTATATTAAAAAATATATAATTTAAAAAAATTTCATAAATATAAATATAAATAGATATAAAAATATTTTAAATTAAGCTAATTTTGAGCTACCGCGTCACGAGTTATGTAAATTTATTGTAAAGAAAAAGGTTACTTTTACTAGTCAAAGTTTGTGGAAGCTTCCAATACTTATTATCTAGGCTCGTGCTTTAGATTAACACAAAAAGAAGATTCTTTTGGATAAAAAAAAAGGTTATTATAAGATAAATTAGTAAATAATACAATATTAATTTTGACAACAACTAGTAGGTGAATGAAAATTACACCTAGCATTGGTCACGTACGAAGAAGACGCACCTAACGGCTAGTGAAATTAACCGTGTCTAAGAGATGGTGTGAAAGAAAGAAGCGCTGGAGATAAAGCCACTCTTGGACGAGTAGGATCCATCGCGTTGCATTTACACTGCAGTTCCAATCAATTCAATAAATAAAAAATTAAATTAATTAAAATAATATCATTTTTTTTTAGTTTGAACAAATTTTAAGTTATTTGTTTGTTTAGACTCGGGTTGGTCTATTTGAGAAACAAAATTGGGTCGATAATCTAAACTCCAACATAGTCGTCTTATTTATGATAATTTTGGTCTAATTTAACTCGTTCAATTCAACATGAAATTAATGGATTATATTTAGATTAATTGGATTTGAATTTGGGTCAAATTAGTTTTGTTTATTATAAAGTATCGAATTGACATGATTTACAAGTTATCATGTCAATTCGAAAGTTTATCTAATATGCATGTAATTGTGAGAGCATATTCTTCTGTTAAAAAAAAGTAATAAAAAAAGTTTGAAAAATAGAAAATAAATAAATATCGGATGCATATAGAGCTACAGCTAGAGGTGGGGACACGGATAAGAAAGGCAACGAATCAGTCATCATGCACGTGGAAGATTTCTGTTCCTTCTCGTGATGATCACCAGCTTTGTTGTCAGATCATTCGATCGGCTTTTCCTTAATCAAGACCTTAGTTCTTAAAGCATTTGCACTTTTACGCGGTTTTGGTACTATATTAATATTTATTTTTTATTTATTAATCTCTTTTCTTTTTTCTTCTTTTTTGGCTTCTAACATACGCTGCTCGGTTTCTCACCTAAGTTACTTGTCGTTCAATCAACTGTTTGATACATACTTTCAAATACATAAGGTTAAATATACATATTAATTATTAAAAATTTTCAAATTTCACTTAATTTTATAATTATATCTCAAATTTTAAAAAATAAAAATAAAAATAAAATATTTAAATTTTTAATTTTTAATTATAGCCTGAATTTATAAAATGACAATAAAATACTTTAATTTTTAACTTTTTAATGCTAGCCTGACATTAGAAATCCTAAATATTAATATATGTCAGTCAAAATTAACACAACAAATAAAAATTAATAAAACAATGTCGTTGCTAAAAATAGAATCCCTAAATCAATTTACGCAACTTTAGTCTTTCGTTATTTATTTGTTCTCGCGAAACTCTTAATTATAGCTATTTGTTTTTTGTCTGTTCTTTTAACGTCTCAAACTACTATCGCATTATTGCATATTGCACCAACAAACTCTTCGTTTTTGTTCGTTTTTCCGATAGAATATTAGGACTTAGTAATATGAAAATCGAAAAGTGAAGATGTAGGAAGACCAAATAAAAAACGAAGGAAAAACTTAAATTAAAGTGTAAGGTCGTTGGACTATGTAATATGATTATGTTATCAAACTTAATAAAGACACTAATGTCAGCATATAATTGAAAAAAATTAACAAAATTGAGCGTTTTATTATAACTTTTAAAGTTCGGGTTATTATTGTAAACTTGAACAAAGATTAGGAATTTTTACGATCAACCCAAATATATACTAAACTACCTTGAGAGTTTTAAGTAATATTTTAAAATCGGAACTTAAAGTTAAATTGATAAGATAAAAGAATTAAGATTAAAATGTTTAATTAGTATTATTTCAATATAAAACTGGTTAAATTTTAGATAAAATTGAAAATTTTAAAACATAGGTAAAGGAGGTTGTTATTACTCGCAAAAGAATTTAAAATTTAATTACAAAATGAGATTGCAAAATAAAAATTAGTTAGTTTATTTTTTATAAAAACAATCAATTTACAAAAATTGACGATTAATTAATAAATTAATCAATTTTTAATAACAAGAGTTGTTAGAGTAAACTAAATCAAAAAAATAAAAATGAACAAAAAATTGACCGATTCAAAATTTTTACAATTGAATCAGTTGAATTATTTCTATTTTTTAATTATTAGTTTTAAAATATTTCAACATTTTTGTTTTATTTCTAAAAAGAAATTATTTTGAATATTAAAATTTTTATTTTCAATGTTTTATATTTAATTTTATTAGAAATATTCTCATAAATTTGATTCACTTTTTATTTGTGTATAAAAATGAGTACTCTTTCAGTAATAAAATAATTAGAACTCTTTAATAAAACTGTAGAATTTTACAAAACACAGACCATAATTATATAATTATAAGTTATGATATTATTGTAAGTCACTAATAATTAATTAAAAATTAACAACTTGAGAAAATTTTATCCTCTCTCGTAATATGATAACAATTTAAGAGTATACAAGTGAAAGTAAGAATTAAATTATATAATTTTAGTCATATTCATAAAATAGGGATTTTTAATTATCTAATTATAGATGACAACAATGCTCAAATTTAAGTTGATGTATCTTTAGGATGATATTTCTTGCTTTTCATGGAGTTTCATTTTTCGTTATTCTTGAAAAGATGAGAATTATATATATAATGGAAATATACCGATAATTAAAAAATGTAATCAGCTTTATCGATTTAACCATTAAAAATGTGAATCAACAAATTTTCTTGTTCAGCTTTTAATTTTCTAATTCTATTTACTTAAATAATCTTTATTATTCAAAATTGGTTAGCTTATTAATTAATTGGTCAGATTTGTAAAATAATTATTTTTATAAATTAAAATAAATAAATAAATTTTTATTTAACAGTCTTCTTTTAAATTAAACTTTAATTTTTCTGTAAGTAACGACTTTTTAAATCATATTTCAAAATTTTTAATTTTATTTAATCTTTAATTTTATATTATGAAAATATAGTGTTTTCACATCACTATTCATATCTTTACCTATTCGCGCGTGTATATATATAGACACTCTTTAAAAACAAAATCAAAGATTGAGTATGATCTTATAACACTGGCTTTACTTTTGCAAAAATTACATGTATTAATATATGTACGGAAATATATGAACGATTAAAAAATTTAACTGATTTTGGTCGACTTAAATATGAGAACTCTGGAATTGATTTTCTAGTTTGATTTTTAATTTTTCAATTCTATTTACTTTAATAACCCTTATCATTAAAAACCGATTAGCTTATTAGTTAATTTATCATTTTTATAAATCAAAATAAATCAATTATTGTACATTTAACACTCGTTTTTTAATTAAACTTCAATTTTTCGATAAGTAAAGAGAATTTTATAATTCAAAATTTTTAATTTTATTTAATGTTTAATTAGTTGTATAACAGTCTAATATATATGTTGAACTTTTTAAATCTTAATCATACTACCTTAACGGTTTAACTTTTGATATGATTTTTTAAACATTAGAATATATGTATATAAAGCTTTATTTTATTTTTAGCTAATTCCGTTATGATAAAAGGGAATTAAGATATATAAATCATTATAATAACCTTTTTAGTGCTTTTTAAATGCAATTTAAAATTTATTTCCTATAAGATCTATATATTAGATTATTTAGTGTTAGGCTAACTACGCACTAAAAAATTTATGATTTTTCATGATTTACCTTTTAATCTTAGACTAAGTAAACTATTGATCATTAGGCAGTTGCAGAGTTCCAGTGTGAAACAGTATTTTGTAATAAGAAGATAAGTTATTATAATGGGTTAAAGTTTGGTTTCTAGATTAATGTTGACATCATCCACTAATGGTAGTTGTAGAAACTAATTAAACCCGATTAGTAACCTTAAAATAAGATTAAAGTATAGATTCTAGAGAGCCCACCACTTATTCCTCTCCTCCTCATGGATTGATCCTCACCCGATTTTCCCAATTTGTTTATGTGATTAATAATAATTGTGGTATTGACAAAAAAAACTTATTTTATTGTATAAAATATCTATTTGGAAGTTCTACGAATGAATAGACTTGACGGTCAAACACCATCATCACTTGCTTTTATGTTTGGACCAAGTCAATAGCTTGAGCTTTGAAATTTTACAAAGGAATGAGAAGAACTCGAGCATCAAGTTTATGTTTTTTTTTTTAAAGTCCTTTTAGATTATTTATTTTAGTTTTTTAAATTTTAATTAAATCTTAACATTAAACAAATTATCATATTTAAAATACATAAACTACCATTATCTTTGTTATAAGATGGCAGAAACTAAATATCAATAGTAAAGTATGTTAAATTTTATATTAAGAAAATATTAATAAAAGCAACTTATTAAATTATGTTGTTTAAAAAATAAACAATTTGAAAATATATTTTTAATTCATTATTCATATCTTTAACTATATATATATATATATATGGATGCAAAGTAGACATTTACTTGTGACTAAGATTAATTTGGATGAGAAGTTCTTTTAAAAAGTGATCGAGTTGATAGAGTGAAGAACATAAGGTTAAAAAGTTTCATGTTTGAATCCCTAATTTAGCCTCTTTTAATCGATCCTGTTATATAAGATTTGCTTAATACGGAATACTTAATTAATATAATTTTTAAACTATTAACTAACATTCAAAGGGATAATAGAGAAGAGTGCATGCGCGAGGAATAATAGTTTCTTATGGTTATGTAATGGAAACGCTCACCGGTAATTGCGGCCTTCGGGGAAAAAAAAAAATCTCAAGACCCATTAAGAATATTTTAGATTATTATTATTTATTTAAAGATATTTAGTCGCACATAATCCGTCAAAGTCAACAGTGTTTTGATATATTTAATAAAATAAATCTTTTCCTGTTTCCTAAGGTGTGAAATCGGTTTAACGCGGAAAAACAACACATGAGGACAAAACGACGACAAATCAGCCCCGTTTTCCGTGCACGTTTCTTTGAATATTTTAGGGCAGTCCTACTCTAAATTTACATATGATAATTTATATTTTTATTAAGTTAATTAATAAATTAAAACTTAATTTAATTTAACATATGCAATACATCTTCATTGTTAGTCACATTTTTATAGTCTCTTACATGAGTTGTATTACTATAATGATTTCACCGCTTATATTATTGTCATCATCTTTCAATTTAAAGTCTCGCAATGAAGCGAGATTTGAAAAGGTCTGATAATACACAATCTTAGCTTTATATAGTAACGAGTTTGTTCCCGCTTATATCATATTAATTATTCAACTATTCTATTAAAAAAAAGGGTAAGATAGATTTTCAGGGTGTGAAAATTACATATAATATAATAAAAAATAGAAACAAAAGGTTGACATGGCTTCTCCTTGTAGTTTTAAATATGGGAATAAGAAATGTAAGAGAAGATATTTGTGGGGTTGCTGACATTTTGGAAGTTGGTGTGTCAAAGCTTAAGCTCGCGATCACATGGGGAGCTAGAGAAAGACAAGAGTCTTAGTCATAGCTCTTTCGCTTTTATGTTCCAAATGTCAACTCTTGCCATGATGCCATTATCAGACTGTAACTTGCCCTTTTGAAACTTTCTTCTTAGACTGTCTCCCTTGATCTATTATATGGTATAATTTTAAGTTGACTAATTGCCATATCTGACCCAAATTGAGCTACGATATCAAAATTGAATTGATTAAATTTTAAATCGAAATTAGTTCAACTAAAATATAATTTTGGGTTAACTTAAAAAGTTGACTGAGTTCCGGATCGCTTAATTGTTCGAATTAAGGTCAAAAAAGAGAAAACTCGAATCCGAGTTACATGCAACTCAATCTAATCCTTTATTATATACGACCTAATTAAATTTGAATAACTTGAAAAATTCCATAATTTACAACTTTTTTTCAATAAATTGTTACATTTGAGGTTTTAATGAAGATAAAATTACAATATAGGCAAATTTCATCCATATAATACACAAATATGTTAATTTTTAACTAAAATGAGACACAATTATTCATTCACTTGTATAAAACATAATTCATTTTCTATTCTTGTCCTCTATGTTTGATGTGAAATCAAATCCTACCAGCAAATGGACTTCAGAACCGACAATCGGACAAGGTTTTACCGACAATTAAATAACGTTAGCCGACACCTATAAATAGAGGTGAGAACAGCTAGTAGAATGTAGACACATATACTCAAGGAACAGAAACTGTCAAGGGGCTTGTCCACACAAAGAATTGACTGTTTACCTAGAAATTGCACGGATCAAAGGACGAGTAGATCCTGCAACTTTCATGGCGTTTGACACACTCCTCAAAAGTACAAAATCTATAGTTATACGATATAAAAAGGACACAAATTTTAACGATGTTGTGAATGCAAGAAAATTCTATTGCAATCCAGACAATGATACGTTAGTTCGTATTCGATTTCATCCACGTATTAATTTTGATAGTCAAGATCGATCCGATCAATCATAACAAGTTGATCTGATCTGGGTTGACATAGCTCAAATTCTATTGAGTTCAAACTTAGAAAAGTCCTTTTCTATGGTCCCCTTGGCAGGTTGAGCATGAGAAGAAAGAACTTTTCCATTCTATAATTTGTTATCTGAATTCAAGTTCAGGTTGTAAACGCAAATCACTTAGAGAACACTTGTGGTGTTGATGTTCATGCATTTATTTATTTGGACCACTTGATTTATGAATTATGAAGTGCATTAAACTGATTATCTTGAAAAGGGATTAATTCAAGTAGTTGATCATTAAAGACCCAAAAGAAGAAAATAAACAAAAGTGACTGCTGTATAGATTGTACTGAAAATCTAATAGCTTACAAGAAAAAGGAACACTCCAAAGCTTATCCTGGTGATTTGGTATGTTTCACTTCAAGCCTAGAAGTTGTATCAGGACTGGCCCCAAAAGATTAAGAAACAAAGTGAGTTTCTTCCACACAGATATGTGCTACGATGAACCGTTATTTGGGATAATGTCCATCCACAGAGGACCCGGAAACTATTATCATAACGACCGGAAATGTAAAGGCAATTCATCCTAACTGGAAAAGGCAAGGAGAGATTAGCCAATAGTTCGTAATAAGATACATGGTCAGTTCTGATTCTGGGATGGATTAAAGCTTTTGTTTCATGTGTCTCCAGCAGCACCGGCGGCTTCTCGCATTCGGCGCTGGTGAACATCCCAATTATACACTCGAGGGATAGTGACCTGCCAGTAGTTGCTTCAGAAGTAAGAAAACAAGAAACTCTTTTCTGAAGGTTATCAAGGGACAATATGCTTTCTGGATATGTCATTGGATACTTTAACTGCATATCCCAGAATCTCAGAACATTCACGTATAATCACATTAGTACAAAAAGACCAATAAAGACCTGAACTTTCACACTACCTGCGTTATTGTGACTTGATCCCTCAAGAAATGTAGATCAGCGATTAGAACTTCTAAACTAGCTTTAGCATTATCTAAATTCTTGTTTAGGAGATCAGTAGCCTGCATGCAGTGGGATTGAAGATGTTAATACCGATACTTTTTTTTAAAAAAAATATTAGTATGCATACTCGGCTGGATATGAAAAAAGAAACTGTTTGTTCCATTGATCTTAAAGCTGAAATTCAAACCTCATCACAAGAATACTCCAACATGACATTTGCCCCCAGCCATAAACACACTGACTCAGCACCCTCGATCTTAGCTTTTGAAAATATGCCTTCAGATATCTCAAAATCAGAAATAAGTGCCTGCATAGAAAATGGAGATGCAATGCCTAACTTGTCGGAGCAGATTCTAAAGAAAAAAGGATGAAAAAATGGATGACATAAAACATGCGATGTAAGCTCGTCAAGACAACGGTATCCAATGCATCTACTTTAGTCCAATGCAGAATACATGGTGTTAAATATGTTCTATGACGATAATATCCAAGCACATCACTAAATTTTATGTGCATTTTAAGTCAAGGTTGCAAGGACTTCAAGTATGAATTACACATCCTCATCTCACAGAGGACTATACATGAACAGAAGTATAGAACCAACAAGGGACAAACTGTTTTGGTTGAAGCAAAAGCTGTAATGCAGTGCATATGGTTTTGGAATTCAGAATTCAACACAATGCAGAAAATAGAATATTATATATACGGCAAGTTAACATTTAAATCGACATTTCGAAGATAATTCCATTAGTAGAGTTGAAAGTCGTGACATATGACGAAGAGAAGGTTTAAGAGAGAGAGATCTGAAACATCTTGGAGTGGACTACACTAGGATTGGATGGTTTGGTAGAAGTTTACACACTTCCTGAATCCAAAGTTAGACAGATCAAGCTCAGAGGTATTTGTCATGCATATACAAAAGATAGGAAAGCCATTTCTAGATAATTGCAAATAAGCATAAGCAGTTCAATAATTTTTGGGGAGAGATCTCTCATTCCGCAAACTTGTATACCCATGTAGACTTGGTCCTTCTCTTAGGACATTAGAATATGGTAGTTTTAATTAGGTTCAAACCTAAGTAAGAAAAAGCTTAGACTTGGTAGTGAAGATGGGAACCTGAACACCTTCCCGAAAATGTAATTCACTGAGACCATGTAAATATGTGCATCAAAGCGAAGGTACAAACAGAATAAAGGATGACTGGAATACAGACACGAACCTCACCAGCACCCTTCTTCGCCTGCAAAGTGGCAACAACATCTAAGCATTTCTCAATATCAGGGATCTTTGCCTAAAAAACAGAATAATCAAATAACATAAACTCAAAATCAATGAATATCTCAGAAGGTTGAGAAACAAAAGAAATTTAAAATTTTATTCATCACCATGTCTTCATTAATACCATCCAACATAGGAAATGACATTCCCTCCACAAAACAGCCAGCAATAAGAAGAATGGGTTAGAACATATTAACTTATCTGGTGATAAAGTAGCATTCTGCTTTTGGTAATTAATTAAGTTAATGAATAATGATGGAATAATCAGACCATTAGAGGTTAAAGAAATTTGAGCTTCATCATCCAAGAGTCACATTTTTAAGATTTATTTCATCATCCTCACTCATTTCACAGGCAACTTAAATCTACCGACAACGATCAGGTTGCTAATATAACAAGAATTCTTATACAGGACACTACACCATACAAGTTTTATTTGGCTGGTTCAAATATAAAACACTACAACTACAATATTCCTTCTTTCCTTGCACTTAATGAATCATATTGCAATGAAGTCCTTGTCGATAGTGATAGTCCGTCACAACAATACACACAGGTAGCATTAAATACTAACAGCAACCTACCTGAAGATCTCTCTGCTGGGCAAGAAGTTTCATTTCTACCAATTTATATTGCTGAAGTCTGCAGAAGTAAATATCACAAAGACCAATGAGAAAGTTACTGAATTTTTCATCCAACTAGACTTAAATCCCTAAAGGCAAAATAGTTAAGACAGCTGCTTTGACCTAAATCACCATTCAGGTCTAAGTTGAACACAGTAATCAGGGACACACACTCATAGTAACTAAGCATTCACCGAGTAAAAGAATGGCAATATCTAACAAGATCAGGAGACAAGAAATCCAATTGGGTGTGTGAAAAAAAGCAGAATTTTAACTACAAACACGATCATAGAAGCAAAAAGATTGAAATTTGAACAAGTACAACGGATGGGAAGCCACAAAATCAAGCAAATTCCATGAAATAAGAGAAAACTAATAAAGGGAAAAGGTGACATAGGTAAAGGAAGAACCTTTCTTGAAGGAAGGACATAGCAGAGTTGACATCGAGTCCAGACTGAGTGAGATACGTTTCTAGATCCTCCACGAACTGTGCCCCCGGTATACCCCTTCTCTCCGCCGTTAATGTTGATGATGACGCCATTTTTTCTTCTTGATCGACGGTAGATGGAGGCGAGGATGGCTTATGCCTTTTTGGTGCTTCAACTTCTCTGCTTTTATCCGATCCCTGTCTTTGGCGTAGAAGAAGAACCCACTCTGTGCCCCACCTTGGGGTGAGGAAGATTGAGGACTAGGATGTCGACTCCAAACGGCGCGGCCTTTGACTTACAAAACTGTTGGACCAAGCTCTCGACTAATAGTTATGGATCTTAAGTTCATCTAAAATGGATATTGGATTGGATCTTAAGTTCGTCTAAAATGGATATTGGATCTGAACCCGCTATAAAACTTTGTTGTAAATGTCCTCTTAAACAAGTCGTAATCATCAAGAATTAATACTACTTTTTTAAATAATTGGGAACTTATAGTTATTATTCATTAATCGTGCATCAAAATATTTTGTAGATCACATCTTTTCAACGAAACACTTAGATCAATTAAAGTATGATGACACTAAATCAAGTGAGATTTACGATTTTAATACCCGAGTTCGATCTCGAAAAATTTAGTATGTTTAAATTCGAATTAAGCTCGATTGAATCTATACAAATAGGTCCGAGGAAAAATTTGTTCAAATATCATGTCTGTGTGTGGATATATAAGAATAGGAATAATTAGGTGATAATCACAAAATTAGATGTGACCCTTAATTTAATTTGGTCTTAACACTCCAATGATTGAGAAATTATTGTGCAAGTTGCAAACAGGTTTATGATTAGACGGCAAAACTACTCTACGAGATTAGTCTGGCCATGGGATGGTTGAATTAAAGATAAGATTGGCTAAAAGAAATTTAGCCTTAAGGTTGTTTAATTGGTCGAAAAGGAAAGAGTTTTTTAATTAAAAGATTGAAGATTCGATTTGAGGTGAGATTTAAAAAAATAAAAAATAATAGTTAATTGAAAGTAAGAATATATTGAAACTCAACTTGCAATATTTTAGTGTATTATTTCAATCTATAAATTTAAAAATTGAAGATTAACATAATATAATTTTAATTTAATATTTTGTATTCGAGCGTCAATAAACTTAACTCATTTCACATACTTGCCAGTAAATATGATATTAAGTTAATTAGGATTAAACTAAAACGACGTTATTTTAAATAAAATGTTTGAATGGTTTGAAGTGCACTTTGATTTGTACCTTAAACCTAAATTTAATTTAAAATTCAATTAATAATTTATTTCATTAATTTTGAATTAGATTGAACAGGAGTAGATTGGAATAATCAAAACTATTTGCTATATTTTCTTGTTATCTAATTAGCTCGTAATAATGTTTAAAATGGTTTTAAATTACTAACTGTAATTATAATTACTATTATCGCGGGATTAACTATGATGATTTAATCCTTCGCTACATAATTAGGTTTTCATGACTACGATAATTTAATCCCTTGTTATCTATTTAGGGTATGTTTGGGTGGACGTAAGTTTTTAATTAAATTGAATGGTTTATAATGAAATAAAATTTAAATGAATGTAATATTATAAAATTGTTATATGGGATGGATAAAATGATTTATAATATAATATAGTGAAATGTTGTTTGAAATAAGGGTTTATAATGTAATATAATGAAAAGTTGTTTATTATTTTACATTTCATCCTAAGCCCCCAAATAAGAGGTTTATCGTTTTTTATTATTTATGATAGAATAAAATGTAAAATAAAATTCTCCTCTTTTATCTCATCACGTTCTATTCAATTCCATTACAAATCATCTTTCCAAATGACGAAATAATATTTTTTTGATAATTCATAAAATTTATAAATAAAGAAAAAATTATGTACATCGAGAAATTGCCAAGGTGACAATCTCTAACCCCAACCAAGGATACTCACAACAACACGAGGAACCCTAGTCTGTGTGCCCCTCACCATACAAACACAAAACAAGACTAAAACATGTCCGGCATTCACAAAGGCCAAATTAAAGACTAAATTACCAGCAACCCAACCATTTCAAAATAAAAGACTTAAACACCAGCAATAATTCAATCATTCTAGTGCTCCCGCGTAGCCAGTTAGAAATGGCTCTCCTATGGGAAAAGTGCGCAGGAGTTTGTATCTTTGGATATTACATTCCATTATATTTTATTAACAAACACTCGACTAAACATAGCCTTAAGTTTTCATAGTTATTAATCACTTGCAAGTTAGTAATTATTGGAGTGTGTTTGAGAAAAAAAAAGGAACTTTCCTTTTTTGAAAATTTCTATTAATATCAATTATTTATTTCGTAATAACTCGTTTTCTTTCTTAATCATAGGTTATTATCAAGCTATAAAATTTGTATACCATAGAATTGATTATATAGATTTGTGGTTTAAATTGAATTTAAAGATATAATAATTAAAGATTAGAGAATAAAATAATATCCAATAGTCAATTAATTTTATAACTATTGAACAAAAAAAATGCACTATTTCGAAAACACAATAATCTATGTTTGGTATGGAATGTCGAATTGGAGAACCTTTGCTTTTTTCCTCTTTTACTTTATTCTTTCTCTTTGAGTTTGTGGACAAAAGCCATGACTCCTCCATGCGAGAATCCTTTTAATTCTTTGTCCTTTTCCTCACTTTGATAATAAAATTTCATGCAAAAGCCGAAAGAAGAGACATCAGGAAAAGGATAGTTACCTAGCTACACATGATTTTATCATTTTTTTAATTAGCTCTGATTCGGTTAATTAAGAACATGGTATTCGATTTATTTTTATGAGTTCAATTTAATTAATTTTTGTTTAAATTTTTTAATAAAGCTAAGATTTATTATGTAATATTATTAGAGCACTGGTGACTCATAATCTTTATAATTAATATTCTTAGATATCGGTAACCAAGAGATATAAGGTTTAACTGATATTATACCGTCATAAAATCGACTAAAGAATTAATAAATTACTCAGTTTTTACAACAAAAGTTATTAAAGTTGATTGTTGAAAATTAGACGGTTTAAGATTTTTATGGTTAAATTGGTTGAACTGGTTAAGTTTTTTAATCATGGGTTATAGTAATTGTGAAATTTTATAAATTAATCTCATATATGGTATCATTTAAGCTGATTAAGATTCTAATTAGTATTCGTCGATATACATACAATAAGTATTAGCGTGTAAACTAAGGTTTAGGTGTTTGATGTTACGTAGGAGCAGCCGATAGAACTAATGCACTGCCACGTGCAAAAGTCACTAACTAATTGTATGAAAAAAAAGGATTTTCCATTGATTAATTGAGTGATTTAACAACAACTGATTTTGTTTAGATCAATTATTGAAGAATATCTTCAAACTTTATTTATATGGCATTCATTTTTCTATTTAATAGATTAAGAAAATTTCCCTCTTCTCTCCTTTTTTGGTGCTTCGAACTCAAGACCTCTTATAAAGGAGAGCCTTAAGTAAAGAGTTGAAACTAATCAGGCCACTAGGAAACCCAAAGCTGCTGGGAACCTAAGCAGAGTCAGTGATCAATTAGCAGCTAACCAATCAGTACGTGACAACTCTTTGTGTGCAAAAATATATAGACTACGTAAGAATCTGAGAAATCTTGGGGTTTCAGATTTACCTCTTCTAGAACTCTTAGCGTGAGGTCTTAGGAGCTTAGGATTAGTCCCGCAAAAAAGTTAGGATACCTAATGTATATAAAACAGAAAAATTGTAGCTTAGCTGCCAAATAATTAATTTCGTAAAATAAAAAAAGAAATCAGGGGTATATTTGGAAAAAGTTGTGTGTGGTGCTGGTGGTTTGTTCAAATGATGGAAACTTGCCTCCACTTTAAGCTCTTAGCTAAATTAGAGGGCACAGGCTAAAATGATTCTGATCACATAACTTTCTATATACCCAAATTCTTTAAGACCTAGTTAACCCAAAGTACTTAGCCCTTATATAATATAGTAGTATGTGGAGGGGAGGCCAGACAAGCAATCCTCTTCTTTCTTTTTGTTTTGCTACTCACATCATATTGCTAAAGGGTTATTTATATTGGAATAATTTAAAACTTTAATTAAATTTTATATTAAAATAACATTATTTTAATTAAATATAATTAAACTATTTAAGACAAATTTTAATTAATTAATTTTAATTCAAATAAATTTCAACCAACAATAACAATCTAGTGAAGGTCCGATGATATTTAATATTTTTTTTAGATTTGAGAAAATTTCGTGGGGGAGCTATGCGAGCATACTTCTCCGAGAGTTCAACTGGCGCACCATTCCACAGGCGGGTCAAGCGGGCGCACCTTATCATCGAGGGTCTAACTAATTTTTTACTTACAAGTAAAATTCCGACTGTTCCATACTTTTATAAGAGGGACTAGCATAGAATCGAACTTAGGATCTAATCGAAACCAAACTCTGCTCTCAACCATTGAGTCCAACCTGTCGAGAGCAATGATATCTAAATATATATTCGTAACAATAAAATAATAATAATTAACAAATCATTCAAGTTGGGTTAAATGTGTCGATTTTACCATCCTTATCTCCACCGCCTCCGGTCCGCCACTAGAACTAGATGGGGTGGCTTGTCTGTAAGTGACAGGCTGAACAAAATGAATGCAAACCATGTGCCTCTCACTAAAAAACATGATGTGTGCAACTTTTGAGAGACTCCTTTTAATGTGTGCTTAGACCAGAGAATAAAACTGTGGGTCCATGCGGAGAAAATTGAAGTAGACCCATACCATACGAGACCCTCTTCTTCAATTTCAATCTCAACCCACCTGCATGAACCCTAAAAATTTGAAGGAAATCGCCATTGTTAAAGAGGCTTGATAGTGATGAAACACAGCACTCGTGTGCCTCTCTACTATAGTGATTGATAGATAGGTTAGGTTGCTCTCCTTAGATTGGGAAGGGGTTCATAGGTGTCACCTGCTCCATTTCGAGCCCCCCATCCCCAGGAGGGTCCTTATTTTTTAAGTGGACCCCTTGTGTCGGCATATAATTGTTGAATTAAGTTTCAAAGACTCTTTTTAGTTCAAAAATTTCGCAAGTTTTCTTCGCAGTTGTAATTTATCTAAAAATTTGAAAATGGATATTAATCCATGTTAAAATTTAGACAATAAGAATAATTCGGTAAAAATTTCAATACGAAGAGATTCAATATTACACATTTGTACTTCTAATTAATAGAAATATTGATATCGAAAGATTAATATTAAAAAATATATAGAAACAAAAAAATACTTATAAGAAAACAATGAGATGATAATAACCAAATAATACATAAATATAGACCAATCTTGAATTTTATAAACATTATTTAGTTTTTATTAAATAATTTATTTAAATATTTAACTTACAAATTATTATTTATTATAAAATTATTATTTGAACTTGATTTTTATTAAAAATTTATAATAATTATTTTAAATGTAATTTCTTATAATTTTAAATATGTGAATAATCTAACTAAATTATATAATAATTAAACTCAATTTTAGTGATTATTTAAAAAGTTTAAAAGATATGTAAATTCTTCGGATATATAATTCCAAGAACTCAAGTATTTAAAAGATTCTTGAAAAGGCTTTATTTAACTAATTCAAACATACAAAAATTTGACTAAGATCAAATTTCATGTATCCACTAACCTTAAATGGAGAAAACAAGAGACGAATTAATGGCCACAGCAACAGATTGCTTTAAAGAAAGCTACGGTAAAGGTTCTATTGGCTTAAATGAAGTTTGGGTTTAAACCTATGCAGCTTGGGGTTAAGCGAGAATTAGTCTATACGTAGATGATTTAAAGATGCCCGTCTTGGAACCTTTTAGAACACTCGTGAAAAAAAAAAATCTAACCGGTAACCCCACAACACTTTTTATTTATTTTATTGTTATTATTACCATTAAGTGTACTTCATATTACTTTATTATTTAATATGTATCTTTTAAATTTTTGTTATACATATATATTTTTATTAATCGGAGATAAGATTATGAAAGTTTTAAAAGTATCTTTAAAAATTTAAGGTTTAACAGTTTTTGGACTTATGCACCTCCAAAATTAAAGGAATAATGCTAAAATAATAACATCAATCAGAAATAATACTCTTAAAACCACTAATGTAGCAAAGCCTAAGGTATCATCCATATTGCAATAAGAGCAAATTGAAATGTTGTTGCTTTATATAATTAACGTTTTTTTAGATATAATATTTAATAAAAATTTGAAGTTGTGTTTTTTAATAATAATTTAAATGATTCTTTCACCAGCAAATAAATAAAACTACGTCAAGGGGCTTTAAACCATCCGCTATTGCTGCCTATATAGAACTAACAGAAAGGAAGGTTAAAAAAATAATTTTACAATTGGATAAAACATAACTAAGAAAGAGTTACGAAAAACGAAAACTAAAAGAGAGAAAGGAAAGGAAGAAGAAGGAAGACAAGTCGTATTCAACAGGAGATTACAGATAACGGATGTAGAAGAAAAATGATAAAAATGAAAAAAAAAGGCCAAAAAAAGGAGAGAAATCGACATCTGCCAATTAAGTCGCTGGCGACGAGCTAGAAGCGCCGGCGGAGCCAGAGAGGAGGTCAGCGAGAGCGCTCATGGCGCGAACTTGCATCTCAAGAGCAGCGATGTAATCAGTAACCTCTTCAAGAATCACCGGCAGCGGTTCTTTCCGGCAACCCGGAACCAACCGGCCAAGAGTCTTTACCTTCCGTTGGACAGCCGGCATACCCTTGCCTCTCAACCTCAAAACGCTCACTCTCGGTTTCTTCGACCGGCCGCCACTCCCTCCCGCAGCGGGCGCCGTCACTCGCTGCCTCTTGTGCTGCTTCCGGAACTTGAGCTTGATCCGGCTGGTCAGTATCGCTCGACTCCACCTGGTTCTCCCCTTAGCGGCGGCGGCGAGAGCATGATCGGCGGCTTCACGGACGGCGCGGCCTCGACGAGGGGCGGAGGGAGAGGAAGGAGAGAGGCTAACTTGGCTCAAGGCTTGAATGAGTTTATCGGAGTAGACCTTCTGCTGAGCTTCAGTCTTCCATTGAGCGTGTGTATGTGTTTGGATCTGTTTCGACAGTGCTTCTAGAGATTTCTTCTTCTTTTTTCTCCTGAACCGATCGGTGCTCGCGTTGTTGGTTACCGGATTCGAGATCTGGGTGGAGGCCATGCAGATAAATTCCAGATTATTCGATTCGATTCGATTCACAAAAATCCTCGTCACTCCTGATCCAGAGAACTCGAGATTCAATAATTATAAGAGCAATGAATCGTCTAGGGATATGAAGATATTCCGACGATTAGCTTTGACAAAGAGAGAGAGAAGGAATTTATATAGGAGGAGACGAGAGGAAGTAAACGGAACGGAAAAAGAACGGAACAGAGATGAGTTGGTGAGGTGTCTGTCCTGTCGATGGCTTATAAAGGAATCAAAGCAAGGCACGCCTCAATACCCACATTTTATAATTGCCTCGCTCGCTCTTATCACCAATCTGTGCCTTTTAGCTTTTACCCATGTGATGTAGCTCCTCCCTAGTTTTACACCCTTGTGTTCTATTCCAATTCCAAAGTGCTTAGGTAAAACAGGCGGTGACTTTTATGATTTGAACTTTTTTTTAACATAATCCTAAACATTTAAATTTGAGTGCAAGTTAACAATAAAATTTAGATTAAATTCGGGTTTGGATTTATTTTTTTATCTTATTAATATCATTTACCTTTTCATTAAAATATACTCCATTCTATTTAAAATAAAAGTCATTTAAGAGGAATGCACACTTATTAAGAAAGTTAATGAAATGTTTGATATGTCATTATTTAGGGATGAGCATTCGGGTAATTTAGGCCCAATTTTCACTGTTCGGGCCCGGCTTGAATTATCCGAAATTTTTTCCATCTTACCAGGTACGAACCCGAAATTTCATTACCCAAACTTACTCGACCCGAATTACCCGAAATTTTGTTCGTGTAAAGCCTGAATTACTCGAAATTTTGTTTGGTTCTCTTTCAAAAATTACACAAAATAACTTAATACTTGAATTACATTCTCATATCTTAACAAATAGTTGAATTCACTAATAATATAATCAAATATTTCAATTAACTAGCATAATTAATTTGTTAATTCTACAAGAAAAATAACGAAATGTATTTTTATAATTCTTTTAAACCTAATTCGGGTAATTGGGCCGGTCCAAAAAAATTTCGGAGTTACCCGTCCCTGCCCGAATTACCCGAAATTTAGCATTTTATTACCCGAATTAATTCGAGCCGGGTCAAGTAATCGGGCCGGCCCGAATAATACTCACCCCTACTATCATTAATTACATGTTGAAGTGTTTTCAAATATAATATGTGTAATCTGTGTAATTAAAATGTGAGAGAAATTAAATGATAATTTTGAAAGTAAAATTATAAATATACATGAAAAATCACAAAAAAACTTATTTTAAATAATTAAAATTCTTTTAAAACGATTTTTATTTTATACACGAGGGAGTAATTTACAACTAACGCGCCGCTTAGGGTCATAATTTACAAACTTGTGTTATAAGCATAGTATCAACTAACTTACTTAAGACAACACCTGGATTGGTCCACTCAAGAGTGCACGATTCGGTTACATGTGTCTCGTCTCCCGTCTAGACCAACCTAACCCATGTGAGTTAGCGGTAGTAATCATCGAATGTATATATATAATGATTTATTAAATTAGTGTTAGAATTAAATAATAAATTAATATCAAGAAAGAAAGCTAGCATTTTTTTTCACTATATATTATAACTAACCTATGTTACAAGTTTTAGGTAAAATCGCAACCCGTGACCTGCGACGAACCATGAGTTGATCATCTAACTAACCCATAAGGGGTTGTTTCAATTCAAAGCCTTAGAGAGCCGAGCATGCGCAAGTAATTGAAGGCACTTTAATGGAATCTCCGAGCAGTTTGCCTATCCTGTGTCTGTCTGTCCATAACATGTCTCCCCGCCTACCTTTGGAATAGTTCTCCATGTGCAACATTACATAAAGTGCTGACAGAGAAATAAAAAGGGGTTAGGGGCAGCGAAACCCATCCTTCACTTTGTTGTTGTTATGTGGTTGTTGTAACGTAAATTTCAGGAACCTTTACCAATTCCTGAATCCTGAATTTGTGAAGTATTGGGATTAGACCCCATATTATCATCAAGGTTTGGGGATTGGCTGACATAATTATGATAATCACTAATCTGCTCCTTAAAAAATACATCTTCTTTTTCTTAATTTTTGAACTTACATTTAATTTTTTAATTTCAACTCCCCACTTACCTAAAGATTAGAATGTAAAGAGAATAGGGATGTAAATGAATATAGGAAGGAATGAGAATGAATATAATTATTATAATTATGATAGTTGGTTAAGATGAATGAATGATTACGTGACAGTGGTTGATTTATTGTGTTCGATAGTTTAACTCTTTAAACAACTAACAGTCGAGTCGAAGATGAAAATGCTACGGATATAAAGCCAACAAAAATGCAGTGTTTTAGTAGACTATGTAACAAATTCTAACAGAAAAAAAATTGGCGATTAGGTATAGCTTTCAGAAATTGAGACAACAGGGTACAAACACAAAGTTAAGTTTGTGTGAATTAAAAGGAGTATGAGATGATGAGGCACGCGACTAGATGATGTATGAGGTGTTGGCTTCCACTAATGGAATAGAGCGTATGGGTCCCTTCCTATTTTTTTGTATTCATTCCGTGCAATGATTAATGGAGGTGTTGATCCAGAAAAAGAAATGGTAAAAATGAAAAGAAATGCATGTGCAATGTGGGCTTGCTTCTCTGGCACCTTCCCATCTTCGGCTTTGTTTTGTGGAGGTTTTTGGAGTTTTGCTGACTTTGTGGACAGTTATGTTCCACATTTCTGTGGTCATGGGTCCCTATCTATCCCCTGGACAATAGATTTTTCATTGGACGCAATCAATTATGTAACCTATGTACTTTATCAAGGGAAGTACTGTTAAGCATAAGAATGGTTCACCCACTTTGACACTACTTTCCTTGACCTGTTTGAAAGTTTCTTCCAAACGCACAGCATGCAATGGCAGGGTGGCATTGGCTTTACCCACATCACGTAATATAATACATCCGACACTAATATTATAAAAACACAAGGTGGCGTCGGCGTCGGCGTCGGCGTCGGCTATTACATAAGAAACAAAATTCCCATTTCACCTGGAGATAAACAGAACAGGCCTTAACAGGATTTCGTTAGCTTATCCAAAATGCTTGCAGTAATCATGAACCTAATCCTCATTTCACACCAAAATCATTGTACCATGTGTATGTCGACATTGTACTGAGATAAAAGAAGCTTTAAAAAGAATTGAATCTAAATAAACTAGCTGGGCATGATGAGGTGCCAGAGAGATTGCCTCCTCTTTCGGGACACAATCAAACAACAAGCACTTAAAAAGGGTGAGAGCAATGAACAGCACCAGAAAGTGAGGTAATTATTGCATGTGGATGGAGAAGAGTAATTGAGGATTTAATCCTTGTCCGATGAATCTTAAGCTAAGGTTGTTGCTGGGCAGTGGTTGATCATGGTGAAGGAGCTTTTGAACTAGAATAACGCCATTTTAGAGGATTTCAATAAAGGGATTTGTGAACTTTGGTCTAGTAGGAGTTGGTTCGGTGACTACCAAATGACAGAATTTCGGTTCAGGCAGCAAGTACGTCTAGACCCAGGGCCAGGGGATAAAGTAGATTAATGAACGAAGCTCGTCGTGTATATATGTTATCGGGCATTACTACGAGAAAAGACTAAAGCTAGAGATCTAAATCCTTGAAAGTACAAATAGAACCTAAGTTGGAGAGATTTAGAAACCAGGTGAAATGTGTTTGAACTTGTTGCAGTCTACACCATCATTTTTATGACTTATTCTCCTTTGCACCGCACAATTGAGCAATTGTTCTTTCAATTACCAGTTAACACCTGCAGGGTAGTTGACTGGAATATAATTTAACCAGGAATTGAGTGCAAATCATTAAAGTCAAGAGACTATCGAAATCAGCAGGCAAGATTGTCAAAATACGGCAGGCTCAACTAAGGACTGTCTCCTAGAAGGATCAAGTGAAAATAGCTCCCAATAACACAGCTACAGAAGGAAGGGAACGTATTCACACAGATCTTGATATATAGTTTAGTTGCAACACCATGTTAAGCAGTATGAAATGATGCCATCATCAAGAACCTTACAATTAGCTGTAGCCCACAAGTATTATGAATTTCTCCAAAATGGTGCACTAAGATTCGGAATTAAAGCCTCCAAACATAACTACTGTTGTCCTTCATAAGGTGGCGAACTCCCTAGCTTCTTGTTAACCAGACCAGACTGTGGAAAAAGATGCCTGTCGACGAAAGGGACACTTCGCAATAGCTATAGCTCTAGCTTTTTGGTCACACTAAACAATTTCTGGTTTTTTAAGTGCAACTTGCCCTTCCCTCTCTCTTTCCAGTAAAGAGTGAGCTTTATACTTACTCAACAAACTTAAAAAAATTATTGGTGGATTACAACAAATCTTTGCCTTCCAGCTACAATGGTTTCCCTCTCTAATCACTAAACTAAAAAAGGAGTCATGGGGCACATCATCACGTCTTCCCTTCTCCCACTTAATCTTGATTTCTAGATACAGGAATAAGATAACGTTTATCATAAGATCACACTTCAAGCTAGAAATGATACAATTAAAGCTAAGGCACGATTTCTTGTGGAAATCTACTTATGAGTTCAAGACTTCCTTATTTACCCGTTATGATTTGTTCAACTGTCAAATAAGATGCTTTATTGTCTCCTCATAAAGAAGCTTTAAAAGAAAGAGCCTATAGTGTGACAGATGGTGTCTTTATTCGGGATTCTTTCTCATTCGTTCCTGCAAGCTTTGACTGCTTCCACTTAAAAGGGCCTCTCTCTCAAGCAGTGCGAAGTTGTCCTTTTATTTGGAGTAACATTTAAGTTCAGAACAAGTCCATAAGCCAGCTAATGAGATTTTGAAGGATCATGATTGCATGATTGAGAGATCAATTTAATTTTGTATAAGTCCAACGCGACCCACCGTGAGAGTTGATTGCTACACTACACCACCAAAGGTTGGCTTCTTCTGCTGGGAGATATTATAGAATAAAAACGTCCTAAACCCCAGCCCTTCTAAAGCGAGAGTCGAAGCCTTATCTCCAGGATCTGTGGTGCACTGGTGTAGGCTGGCTGGTCTCAAGTTTCCTTTTCAGTCTCCATCATCGTATTTTGACTGACAGAATGGACCTGTTTTGCTTCTGCTTATTCTATGCATCAAAGAGTAATTGTCCAATGTACCTCTTAACAACTCTTATTTCTGACAGTTTATGTCGTTGACGCCAAGAATTTCACACATTGTATTTGCTCGTAGATTTTTCGAAATTATCATCGTGTTTGACCAAGAAGCAGGAACCATGTTACTCTATTGTTCCTAGGGTGGTCCTGTAACAACAATATTGTCAAAGAAAGAACCATATCTCAGCTCAATATTCCAGATTGACAAAGTCATTTTCAGAAAAGTGATAAATAATAATGTCAAAGTAGTGTTCCGCAGTTACACCAGCACTTGCGTAATCTAACAAAAAGTTTGCATGTGCTCAATTGTGCAAGTAGTTGATGATAGTGGCATTCATCGTTCACAACTTTGTTTTCGTTGGTAAGAAATATAGACTCAGTGGAATCCAGATAACAATGGTCGAATTTATGCAAGTTCTAGGTAAACAACAGGATTCCCATGCTTTCCTCCCTCTAGATGATATTAGGCACACCTAATCAACCAATAGGACAAAGAATCATTATTTAACCATGGCCTGATTGAGATACTTCAATACATCGAGCAACATGGGCACAAGCTGAAACAGAGTAGTGGATAGGGTTCAAAGTAGTGTGGACTCGGGAGCAAACCAGGCTATTGAGAGAAGGGAGAGGCTCATAGGCGTGTACGTATTCAAGCACAGGGAGATGAGCAAATAATTCAATGTCCATCTAAGAAAAGTTGATAATTCAATGTCCAACTAAGAAAAGTTGACCATAGACATTGATGGGTAAAAAAATTCGTACGGAGTTTTATCAAAACAAGATGGAACCTAATATAGATTCTGCTGGAAAAAAGTAAAGATATAGAGATATGTTTTAACGCTAACATGTTGACTTCAAAGGAACCAGTGGACCTACTGTTCACTAGGTATGGCAAATGGGTCTAAGCTTACTCCAGTCCAATCTGAAATCAACGCATTAAATCCAATTTAATCAGATTTCAAGATTGGAGCAGCTCGGCTAGCAGTCCAAAATGACAATATTTTGGGTAAAGCTTTTCAAAATGACATTATTTTGGACTCAAGAACGAGATCAAGCCGCAAGTTTTAAGTTTAGTCTGACCCAACTATTAACTTGTTTTGCTGGTTTTCTTCCCTTATGATGCTAACCACGTAATAACTACCAAAACTACATCTCACAAAGGACTGGGATCTGAAAAAGAAATGTTAGTAGCAAGAAAGTTGCATCAAACGCATATAGTCAGAGCAACGCTATAACACAAATTCGAAGTATGTCAATTTCAGAATATCATGTCAATGTGAAAATTTCTGATACAAAGTAAGACATAGGTAACTCATAAAATCAGAAAATAAACCATATCTCTGTATTGCAGCAAGCAACGAGAAAACCACCTAAAAGCTTCGCGTGTCGTTGATGTGAGTTCAGAACCTGATTTCGAGCTTTTCAGGAGGATTGTCAAAATGGTCGCACTCGAAGTAGGCGTGATTGAGACGTAATATGTAACAGTACCTTAGTTACGTATTTCGGATCGAACTTGAAAGAGCAAGAAACGAAGAAATACAAAAAATATATGATTTTGGTATTTGTAACTTCCAACAAGCTTTCTAAAGCTGAAACAAACGCGAATCCACCATCGTCTTCACGGGAACTACTCTTCGAAATGCAGGTAAGGTCTTTGTATATTTTTTTCAAAACGTAAGCCCTTTTAACGGGTTAGAGAGTTCTTATGCTTACGATTGATATGAATAACTACAGGAGACCTTAACTTTTATATATAGCTTTCATATTGAGCTTTCCTATCACAAGACTGATATGAGTCTGGTCCACACTGATTAGGATCTATTTTTCACACATATTTCAACCCATTGATTTAAATCATTTATTGAGTCACTTAATTTATTATCTTTATTTAGATAAAATTACATAACTTAACTGATAAGTTATTTAAAAAAAACCAAAAAATGCAATTAATAGTTGTCCAACTTTATGAGAAATGCCAAAATTGTCCAACATTCTCCCCATTGGACAAATATTAATTGCAGTTTTGTTTCTATTTTTTAAACAGCTTAAAAACTCGGTTAAGTCACGCTACTGAATTAGTCGATTAGGTTAAAAAATAAAATATTTGATCCAAAGATAACGAAAGTTTATCATTCCGTCCTGCAAGGCTTTCGATACCGAAAAGTATCAAATGCATGTGTCATGTGCGACACAGATCCAATACAATCACGTATACCTAATACCTCACTAACATGAATAGTTAAATGAAGTGTGCCAAACTAGAATGATACCTTTATGATCTAAATTATATCGTCTTCGTTTGTAGGTCTCGATTTCTCCAACTTTATGCTACCGCATATACTAAACTACATTAGAGAAATCTTGTTTTCTCCCCCCAAATGCTAAACAACATTAGAGAAAACTTATTTCCTCTTACCAAATGCTAAATTGTATTAGAGAAAACCTTTATTTTTCCAACTAAATGCTAAATTGCATTAAAGAACCTTTATGAGATTAAAAACTTATATCCCCCTATATCATTTCAAACTTTATAGATATCCGTTTAAAACTATATGCGTCTAAATAACATAGGCACAAGGTCGATTTGTATATATGCCCAATGACCTTTAAATGCTTAAGAGCGGCAAAAATCTTAAGACTTTTATACGTATTCTGACAATATACGATAACACGTATTACCAAAGATAAACGATGATCATCTTTATTGATGAACCATCATACCGTCATAATACATCAAATGTATAGTGATGCCCTAACTAACAATGTCTAAGGACTTCAAAACACCCATACTGTATACTTGTGACATAAACACAAGTGAGCGAAGTCCTTTAATTAAAGGACCGACTAATATTTCCTCAATCCTTAAATGCTCCAAACCTTAATATCACAATTTCATATCAACACCTTTATGGTCAAATAATTGAAATTTAAATTCTAAGACCCTGCGATATTCATTGTTGTTATTAAACAACAAAGCAAGAAGAATACCACAGTACAACCGAATGAGTCTAGCCACTTAATCAACCACAGACAACTCAAAAATCAAGTTTCTGAACTAAACCGTTTGTGAAGCAGCCCCATAGCATGCACTCTGCATACATAGTCGAGGAAGTTACCCGTATCTACTTGACACACTTCCATAACATTGTACCATCTGCAAACTTAAAACTGTAAACTTAAGTGAACTTTTGATCATTTGGACACATAGCTAAAATTTGAATCTGAATTCCCTGCGAGGTTTAGTATGTTGACTGTGCTATATGTCGACATATAATATTTAGTTCCTTTAAGTATCTCAACACTCACTAGACTGCATTTCGATGGCCTACACCTAGGTTAACTAGATATTGACCAAACAGTCAAATGGTAAATACAATGTGTTGCCTAGTAGATAGCCAAGCATACATCAAGCTATCAACTGTACTAGAATATGGAACATTACTTATAACCTCTTTCTTTACTTTGTTATTTGGATACTGCACCAAAGATTATCTCTCACTGTGAAGAACATTATGAATGTTGAACTTGCAAAGGATTTATCATCCTCTTACGTCGACAGGCTATGAATGTTGTCGATATCAACGATATTGAGTTTCATCTGTGAAGAACATATGTAAGTTTCCTACCAACCACTGCTCTGCCAAATTTCCATGAACAGAAGTTAGGGGTTTAAATTTCATAAAGAACTATTTAAATTAGCCCTTTGTGTTTCATGTATATAAACAAATTCCTTTTACCCAATTGAATGTTTTTTTTTCTATTTTTTAAGCTGGCTCATTTGATGATATCCCCCCTTCTAACGCTTTACAATCACATTCCTTGTTTTTGGTTTTTACTGTGGATTGTATCAATTTCATTTCATTTTATTGTTTTGTATTGTTGAAAGGAAGTTCAAGGTAAGAATTATATCCATAAAAGAAATGAAGGCATGAACCACTATTCAACTATAAATATATACATGTGATAATAAACAATTTTTGTTGGTTAACTTCAATGACCCCACTTGACTTGAGAATGGTTGAAACTTAGAAAGTGAAAACACTGAAGATAAGAAGGGTAGTTCATGTTATTCGTGTATCTGAAGCTGAAAGCGGCCCACCTCCACACTACTTGTGGATTATTAGTGAACCAAGTTTGAAAAGTGAAAATGGAATCATCAGCTTCCTATACTTGCTTTCATATCGTCCTTGTCATCCCTTTATCAAGATTGGTGGTTGTAAACCCCTAACCCCTAAAAATGATATAATATTTGGCTCTCTATGGTACGTAATGATTTTAGCAACGATTAGAAACATTAGACCACCTTTAAGAACCCAAATTTTTTATAAAAAAATATATAATGACAATCAGGACTTTTGCCGAACACCTTATTGGCAAGTAAAATTCAACTGAAGAACGCAATAAAAAAAACGTTTGTTTTCCCTTTCTTCAACAACAATAACACAACAACTGCACAACTCAACCATTATCATCACCAATAAATGCAAACAAATCAACAACAAACTCAAAACATAACACAAAACCAACATACTTTTTTCGACTTCAACGACACAACAAAATAAAAAGGTCAACACTATTCACTAAATGACGAAAGCAAGCGCATGGAGAAGATTCGTTCACAATGTAGAAGATAGAGGAGAAGATAGGGCAAAAATGCAACGTGAGTTTTGAAATAACAAAGGAGAAGGGGGCTGATAAGTGAAAGGTGGGAAGAAGGAGGGTTGACACGTTTATGTTTAAATAGACACTAAGACGACGTTGTTTGTCGTCTACAACGTCGTCTTACAAACGATGTCGGGTTAGTGTCTGTTTAATTTTTCTCATCCGGTACGTTTGGTGACGAATTTATATTTCGTCGCCAAATGTTAAACGTTTGCTACGAAAATCAAATAACGTCACAAATTGTACAACATTTTGCTAACAAATTGATCAATTATTGCCAATACTAAACCTTTTAATACAATCTTTCTTTTTTACTAAAACGATTAATAAAAACTTTATATCCCAGGGACGACGCCGTCCCACTCATTGTTTTAACCTATTCACCTATTTGCGACAAACAAAACTATCGTCGCCAATGGTAGACAATTTGCTACCAATTATACACAACTGTCGCCAAAACTCAAGTATTTTCTTTACATTCTTATTTTTCTTAATTCATTAACATATATTATTCTATTACAAGCACCAAAATGAAAATTTTGTATTTTACACTTATATATGCAATTGTTTTTTATTTGCTTAATTTTTGGGAATTACCAGTTTTTAATTTTAATTTGTTAGATAAACAAAATAAAATTGAGAAAATTTTAAAATTTTGTTTCTTCTTTTTGTTATTAGTTTAATTAATTAGGAATGCAAACCACATTTTATTTTTACCAAATTCATCACTAATATGACAACATATACCCTTTAGCCCTTAATCCACCATTAACCTTATTATTTGTATAAAAAGATACATTTAATTTAAATACCCGAAGGTTTTTGCGACGAAGTAAGTTAGTCGCTGACCATTTCCGCAACCCACTACCTCACTTAGTCGCAAGTGTTAGACAATTTCCTACCAAATTTTCACATCGTTGCCCAAAACCGAGGCAATCTCTCAACTTTCTTAATTTTCTTAATTGATTAATATATATGATGTATTCCTAATACATCATACAAAATGTAAAATTTATCTTCTAAATTATATGTTAGCCCCGAAATTTTTTTTATGATTAAGCACGATTAAGGAAATTAAAGTATGGTTAGTATAAATTAAGTTGACATTAATGAAGATAGCATTAATTAGCTTGTGATATTCAATTAATTAGATAGTTT
>JAOQMR010000213.1:42428372-42442616 GCA_027563865.1 Erythroxylum pelleterianum | reverse complement strand
TTGCAGGTATTCTATAGCCGAAATCAATCAGAATCATGGATCCGGACAACCACGTTCAGCCCCGGAAAAATCTGACTAAACCAGTAGCGATAATAACAAAGTCTTACAATCACAAATAATAGTACCCAACTCAGAAAGATCAAAGTCCGGTGCGCTAAATGCGAAAAATAAATTTGAAAATTCATAAAATTTTGGAACCTCGCAAGAAAAACGTAACTAAATGTCTAGCGGTGGAGCAATTTCGCCAACTTGTGATTTAGAAAAAGTTCCATGACTGTCTTACTCCAAAAGCTTGAACAGACTCAGCTCAGAAATAGATATTATTATGTTACATGAGACCGGCGTTATTTATAATCAAGTGCCAGAATCTTAATCAAATCACCGTAAGAAACACCGTCTTTTTCATCACCACCACCACCGCAACCCAACTTGATCATGGCCTTAATGTCCTCATCGGAGGCATCGAATCCAGCCCACTGCATGTAACTCTGCAAATCCTCATGACTCAGCTTCCCGTCACCATCTTTGTCCATGACCCTAAACACATCCTCCATGACTCCTCCGCCGTCGCCGGACCTCCTTCCACCCGCACCCAGAACACGCTCGAATTCCTCATATTCGACGAACCCATCTCTGTTAAAGTCAGCTACAGACATCATTGTCGCTATGATCTCATCGTCGTCTCCGACTCCGCCCGAAAATCCAGCGTAAAACGTGCGAAGATCGTCTCTGCTAATCTTCCCATCACGGTCAGCGTCCAAAACGTCGAAAGCCGTCCTGAAGTCTGACCCCGCCGTCGAGAGTTCCGCCGCTAAACTTCTCCCAGATGGGCACATTTTCTCGGTCTTCAAAGTTCAAACTGCTTAACAATTTTGAAGTCTTTCGCTGTGAAGAAACAGGTATAGTAGAATCCATTAACGAGGAGAGGTAGCTTAGTTTATATAGACAAAGCAAAGGTCCGAGTTGGGTCTCATAGACTCTTGGACAACACGTGACTTCACCGACAAGGTTCTGCGGGATAATTACGCACTTGGTGACGTCAAGTGAGGGTTCTGATGGTGGTCCGTGTCATTGCGTCTTATTTATTTGTCGGCTTGAGAATTATTAAGGTCGTGATTGGCAGTCTTTGTTTTCTTCTCTACTGTCTTCTTGGAAGTTTCTACTTTTTATACTTGGCCATGATATTGAACGGGTCTACGAGTTTGAGGCTTGAAAATTTTGTTTAAACCATTCGAAAGATTGTTATTTTTATTTCATTAAACTTAAAATAATATCGATTTAATTTAACAGTTTTAACATATAAATATCAAAACGATTACTAGTAATTATAAATACAATTATGATAATTTAGGATAGCCATCTTGAGTGTAATGTAACTCCAAATATTTCAGACGTAATTTCAATCTAAAGTAATCCTCATCCACAAACTTTGGAAAGCAGAAAATTGTGGAAAGAGAGAAGATAAAGAGATTAGTATTTTGATTACCGTTGGATTAATACCTTAAATCGGTTTGATCGGTTAACAGTGAAAATATTAAACTAATCAGTAAATTTTAAATTTTCTGATAATTAAGAATTATTTATTATTTTTTAATTTTATTTAATTTTTAACCAATTTTATGTTGAAACTTTTAAAAATTAAATCTTTTATTTTACCAATTTAACTTCCCGTCAATTTTTAAAATATTGATTATTGATTATTGGTAAAGAGTTGGCTCTTTAGGGGTGGTCGAGTTGGTGTATTGGAGGGACATGGGGCCAAAAGGTCATATATTTGAATTTTCCTACTTACGCTCTCTTAATCGAGCATGTTATACAGAGCTTGCCTAGTACAGAATACCTGGTTGACGTGATTTACAGACTATTGCGTTAATCCGGAAGTTTAGCTAGTGCGCATTTAAATGATAGCAACCACATGTTCCTCCGTAGAAAAGAAAAGAAAAGAAAAGAAATAGAGCTGATGCTTTAGTGGGTCTAATTTAATTTAAATCATAATAAATTTTGAGCTATTTATATTTGATAAATTAAAACTTAAAATTTTGAATTTAAAAGTTTATACTTACTTTAAATTTAGCTTACATTTTTTAAAAATTAAGAATTTAAAAATACTTTAAAATTAAATCGAATTTATACTAAATTTAAATTTATTTAAAATTTTAAATTAAACTCGAAAATTATAAGATTCGAATTACAAATTCGAGAAATTGGTGGTCCTGCGACTTGTGCAAGAGAATTGTTCTCTGACATTGATTCCTTACGGTGCGGTGTCAATGATATTCTGTTATACAATTTGTAATATCTTTGTTTTAGTTTTAATAAAAATATTATGTTAGTTATTATCACTTTTATAATGGATTCTCAAGAGAATAAATTCTTAATTATTTTTAATTATATTTAATTTTATCATGCGTGATATAGATATCACACGTAGATTAATTTGATGTTGTTAATATAACGACTTTTTTTTTAATTTTTAAATTATTACATTAAGTTTAAATTTATTAAATATGATTAAAATTAATAATTTATTTAAATTATTTAAATTATTAATTTAAATTAGACTTAATTAATTCGGGTGAAATTTAAGATCTAAATTAAGACGTCGTATTAATAACATTTGATTTGTCTAAATATGGTATTAATATTACATGTGTTCTTTTTTTTTTTGACAAAAGTTAAAGAGAACTTTTATTAGAAAATAAAAATTACAAGAAACTTCTTCCAAAAAATTAAAGATTCAAAATATATTTTTTAAAATTACTTAAATAAAAAATTTAAAATATTTTTAACACTAAATCAGTCTTTCACATTTTGTCCGGCCTTCGGCTTCACATGGCCTTTCAATCATTTGGGCTCTTCCAGGCCTTGGTTTGACAGGGGCAGCTGGAGCGAGAGTCTTTTGGTTGATCCATTACCAGCTGACTGAAACACAAAACCCTAATTCTGTATATAAATATCCATAACCCTCGCTCCCCTCTCTTTTCCTGTTGATCTTTTGCTCTGCTACTGTTTCCTTCACATGTATTGATTTTCCTGTTCATTATCTGTTTGATGTTATGCCTCTTTGACGAGACCCCTTTGAAGTGTGGAAACTGTTTTTGGGGGGTTTCTTATGTTGAAGAACGAGAGGCTAAGATCTGTCTGCAGGAGAGTTGAGTCACTTCGCCTCTGTATTTCCACAGGCACGGTGAATAACATCCTGCAAAATTAAAAAAAAAAACCCTTTTGGCTCATTTTTGATTCGTCATCTTTATTTTGTCTTTCCTTTTTCTTTGGTTTTTGGGGTTTCCGGTGATGACATGAAATCTTTGAGACCTGATTGTATAATTTGACGACAGTTACAAGCATACTTCTGAGGAACCCTTTTTGGCGATTTGCATTTTTTTTTCTTGAATTGAAATTGGTTTGGATTCGAGCCTTTTTTGGATGATGACTATGCACTGGGCTCTGATCGAAGCTTTTTTATCGAGCTTTTGAAGCACAATTGCAGCCTAGAAAGCTATTTCTGATACAAATTAATTTGCTCTCTTTAGTTTGATTGGCAAGTTTTATTAAGAAAACAAATTGAACATGGCTGACTCAGTGTGACTCGAAAGAATACAAGGAGGTCAATAGTACGTATCTTTACACATGGTTATTAATTCCTTATCTTTACACTTATGGTTGAGTTTTGGCCTAATATTTTGGTTTCAGTTTGATATGAAATTAATAGGTCAAGTTGAATAAAATGATACATAAATTTAGGGCAGATGCAGATTGGTTTCAATTCTACTTTTTTATTGGGTTTTCTTTTTTTTTAGGATAAAAACAAAAAGGTTATATTATAAAATAAAAACAAAAAAGTTATATTATAAAATCAGATAAGATTGAATGATAAGTTATTTTTAATTAAATAAATACATTTAATCTCTTGTATAATGTTTATTAACAAATTATTAATATAATTATTTTAAAATTGATAATTTTAAATTTAATTTTTAGTATAAAATGTTTTTATTAATAAAACAAAATTTATTCGAAATTTATATATTTTAAATTTATTAATAATTATTAAATTAAATTAAATTATTTGTAATTTTTATTAAATAATATCAACTTAAATTATTTATAATTTTATTACAGATTAATATATTAAATAGTTGAATAACATACATTTAGTTAATAGTAATTAGATTTAAAACAGAAATTAAAAATAAAATTATTTTATTATTTTTTATTTATAAAAACAAAAAACAGAAATTAAATACTCAAACAAGTATGTTTTTTTTAACTAAATTTAAAAGCAGAAAAAAGCTCTAAATTTGGCAAAGAAATGGTACCGCTGTTCGATCCTAAGGCTAAAATGGTGAATAGTGAGTAGTCAGTAGGTCTACAACACAATGTTAAAATCCGTCCTATTAATTTGGTTAAAGAAAAGTTAAAAACTTGACGAACAAACGACAATATCTTTATTTGGAGTGATGGTAAACTATTGTGCGAAATATAAAAAACTACAGGATATGAGTTCGTGCGGTGAAAAATGCATGGCTGGGCATGTGCTCACACTGGAATAACTCTTGTTCCGGAATAAATTTCCTTGCTTTCTTTGAGTTTTCTTTTTCTCCTCCTTGTTCTCCTTGTCGTGAGGTGATCCATAACTAACCCATATAGCTTTATGCTTAATAATAGAATCGCCTCGGACCATCAGATTCATCCATCCAATGCTGTGCGCAAGAACTCTAGTTAGGCAATTCATAAAAGGATCACAACTAGAATAGATATCTGTAGTGAAAAAATGAAATGGTATATACAGATCTAGTCAATTGAGACTGTTTAAGGTTCTGAGAGATGGCAATACTTATTGAAAATGTCTAATTAACGAACCTCAGTCAATCATAGTATCACCTGGCGGAGGAAAATTTTCCTTGAAAGGGATCGGTTAGCAAGCTCATCTAAACCGGCAGCAAGCACATCAGCTGAACGTTCCATCTCCTGTAATGAGAAAATTAGAGCAAAATAATTAGGTGCTATGGGGCAGAAAACTAATAGAAATGAGTAAAAGATTTCAAACCAGCAATCGTCTCAAATCCCCATAAGGAAACCTTTACAAATAGAATAACTCATGGAGAAGCCAGTCCGACAAAAATCTTGATGGCTGGATAGAAAATGCGACAGTCTAAAGCACACATACACACACAGATATAGTCAAGGTGATTTGGGCAATGTATTTGACACATGGAAGTAAATTACTGATTGCCTCCTTGGAGGTCATATTTCAAAGGGGAATCAAATCTTTAATAGCATTCCTCCCCATAGTAAAATTAGTACATCAATTCAAAAGTAGTTTCTGAAATTAATGTCGGGTAGTAAATGTAAAGAAAACTAGTCCGCAAAGACTAATTCAGCAAATCTAGACATGGTAGTTCATCAGATCTTGCTTTAGTTTACTGAGAGAGACAAAGCTGTAGAGATGAATTGCAAAGTAAATAAATGGGCACATCTTTAGTTGGTACCTGTCCGAACTCAGCCAAACTTGAGTTGCTCCTCCTCCTCCATTGTATCGATAACGACAAATATAGTCTCCTTCTTGCTTCTTCATCTCTTCTTCAGTCAACTGGCTAACTTTTCCATGCATTAGACTGTTAAGATCAACTTCCTTCTTCCGAGGATCCATCCTCACCTGTAAAAGAGAAGGAAATCAGCCCACCTTCAGAAATTTGGAAAGAAAGCAGAAAACAGAGAAACAGAGAATCAACACCATATTCAGAAAATATAGAAGATTAATCAAATGACCTTATCAAAGTTGACAACAAAAATTGCAGTAGGTACAGGCCTATTGTTCTCTGTCGCAGAGTATCCTTTTCCATCAATGTCAAACACATACGAATATAACTTATGAAACACCGGTTCCACAGCAGTTGCTCCACCTCAAACAATGGCACCTCCCTCCCGAATTCACTCTACGAAATGTAAGCACAAAACTCAAACAACTAACCACAACAAAAATCCAATACAAGCAACTCCACCAAACTTAAAATTACTTCATAAACCACATAATTCTCTACTCACCTCTCTTGCAGTACCCGCTGGAACCATAGCCTCTTTCAGCGTCTTTTCAAGTTCAATCAGTTCTGGTTGGCCTGCCTATCAACACCGAGTACATACATTCCATAACAATTAACAGAAAGGAGATGGGAAAAAAAAAAACACTCAAAACTACTTTTCCCTACGGTGATGCGCAAAAGTCAAAATGAGAAAACCATGAAAGAGGACGATCCATTTGAGGCAATGCTTACAGGAAAGCAGTTAAAAACAACATGATGCTCAATATCTAGGGGTTCGCCTTTCTCTAAACACGAGGGCCTATGAGTAGAGAAGCTAGTCTTCATAAACTCCTCCAACTTGAGAGCGTCCAAAGAGTACCTATAACCGCCATCGCCGTTAATTCCAACAAGCACACGTTCACTTCCAACGGAATTGAAACGGAACCAGCCAAATCTCAATTCCAATCAACTGACACATAAAAATAACTCTACTGACGGATCATTTTTTTTTTCCTTTTTCTCCTAAGCTTACCCATCAACTCGACGCGAGTATGAAACATGCGGCGAACGTCGGACCGGACGCTGTCTCTAACATCTTGAAACACGCCATGGTGCCATTGAGGATGGCCGGGGTCTCACCGGAAGGTTTCGGGCGATGAGTCGGACCGAGTGGCGAGTAGACTCAGATTCAAAATGAATCCGCCATAACTTAATACCGTTAAAATCGAGTGCATAAACATGCCTGGTTAGTTGGATTCTCGATAACTACAAGTTGCCTCGGAGAACACTCCGACGAAGACTACTGTCTTAGTGCTACGCGTAGGGTGGCAAATTCGGGGCCTTCAGCGTTGTAGTTTGTTTGTTTGAATTTCTAATGACTATGAATCGAATTTGTAGTTTACATTTTTAAATAATTTATTTAAAAGTACATAATACTTTGATTCCTATAATGTAAGAAATTTATAAAATTCCTTTAATTTTGAAAATTTATGAAAAACCTTCTTATAATTTTTAATTTTATAAAAAAACTTTATTTTAAAATTTGGTTAAAAAATAATAATGAAACATATACCACACGAATAACACAAGTTGATTAATCAATTCTACTGATATGATGATTTAATATAAATTTTAAGTTTGAATTAAACTAATTAATATATTTATAATATTTAATTAGTTCACATATTTTTATTTTTTAAAAATTTAAGAGAACAATTTTTAAATTAGAAATTTTTAATATATAAAAGAAGTTTATCCTTTTAATGATCCGTGTTAAAGTGGGCCTACGGAAAGCATAAAAGCCTAATAGAGTGGCCCACATAAAGCAGGTTAAATTGGACCGTACGATTAGAAGGGGATCTTTTTGGATGGACGGCCGAGTTCCTCCGAAATAGAACTCGATCAGAGCCGTTGGTTTGGTTTCTGTGAGAGGAGGAGAGAGATAAAAAAAAGAAAAAGCTGCTTCGGTCTGTGTTACGGTTTTGTTTGTTTACATAGAAAAATTTTCAAACTCTCTTTGATTATCTTTTCCTCTTTCGTGTGCTGTTCCTTCAGTTCACTTCACTTCGGTCTCGGGTACGTTTTTGCAGCCATTTTGGTCAAGTTTTCTTATCAGGGTCCTCTGTTCTGAGATGTTTAGTTAAGTTCGTGAGTTGATTTTCTTCTTCCTAAGCTTATCAGCGTTTAGTGTAGATGAGTCTGTTCTTCTGTTTCTTTTAGCGTGCATAACTATTCAATGCTCCTTCATGTGGTCTGTAATGAGATAACAAGGAAAAGAGGTAATCTTTTTGGTGTAAAGCTGAGATGGTAACAATTGAATGGAAACTGGTCTTCCCTGACCTGTTGATTCTACTTCTTGCAATACATTGATAACTGGAATTGTTCAAGAAATGCATATTTTGTGCTAAAAGTAGGAATCTAGTGCAATATGTATGCGGTTCTATTGTTTATTTAGAGCTATGCTTTTTGGATGTGAAATCATGTCCATCTTATTTCAATTCTTTCATTGCAAGTTGCAGAATTTTGGCGTTAGATCCTGCTTTTTTTGTGTGGAATAACGGATGTTCTTATTGGGATTTTTTATATGTGACCAGTATGAGTGCTCTTGAGGAGATTTTTGGAGGCCGTGTGTCAGATCCTTTGCGCAATTTATCAGCTGAAGTGAATGAAAAATGTGCAGAAAATTCAATTTCTGTGACTACTCAACCAAAAGGATTTGGCGAAGTCTTGGAATTTGATGTGCTTCCATGGCTGAAACTGCCTTGTTACGGGGTAAGAGATGTTGAAGAAGGAGCTTATCCAGAATTTATGCTGGTGGATAGAGCTCCATGGAACCCAAATAGGATATTCTGGGAACAAGCTGGTATGATACATCAAGGAAATAACTTAGGTAGCTACTTGGGAGTCTCTGATGAAGAAGATTACAGTTGGAATCTATGTGTAATTACCTTACAAGAACTTCTGCAGACGATCTCGCCCTATCAGTCTTTTTCACTAGAAATACAACCCCAGAAAGGATTTCCCATTACTCTTGTTCTTGACCTAGATGGTATGTGTTATACAACTGTATAAGTAGTATTATCAGTCATTTCGATGGGGAAATTTGAAAAGTGTAAGGTAAAAAATGTGTCAAAGCACGCTCTCTCGTAATGACACAATTGTTCAACCAGGTTGTGCCAGTGTGGAAGCAGACTATAGTATACATAATCAAACATAAAGCATGCATTTTTAGGTCAATTTGGCTTCTTCTTATTCCTTGATTAGATGCGGAAAATAGATATTCAATGCGCTTTTTCTTTTTAATGTTCAAATTCATATGAATACTTATTCATCTGCTGTGAAACCTTTCTGCAGAAACATTAGTACATTCCTCATTTGATATTTGTGAAGATGCGGATTTCAGTTTTCAAATTCATTCCAAAATGCAAGTACAGACTGTTTCTGTTCGTCAGAGACCATACCTGCAGATGTTCCTCGAGGCAGTTTCAAGCATGTTTGACATTGTAATTTTCACAGCTGGTCAAAGTTACTATGCAGAACAATTGCTTGATATAATAGATCCAAATCGATCTCTAATTTGTCAGCGAGTTTACCGTGATTCATGTGTGTTTGCTAATGGTGGATACTTGAAGGATCTGACAATACTTGGTCGTGACCTTGCAAGGATTATGATAGTGGATAATTCACCTCAGGTTTGTAGAATCATGAGTGTACATAAGTCCATTTCATTGTAATCACCAAGATATGACTATTTTCTTTTCACCTTTGCTTAGTATTGCTAATCATTGAACGTTAATTCAGAGACAAACTTAGCTCTAGTAAGCAAGCAAATGAACAAGCTATGGTGTATCTCTGTGTTAATGAAGGCATATAAGCTCACTTGTTTACGCAGGTTTTTCAACTACAAGCTGAGAATGGGATCCCTATAGAGAGTTGGTTTGGCGATCCGGAGGATAGTGCTTTGCTTTCCTTGCTATTATTCTTGGAAACTTTAGTTGGTGCTGAAGACGTTCGTCCCCTAATCAGGAAGAAATATGGGTATCAGTAATGACATGATTACTGGATTAACTAGAAAGTTATGTGGAAACTTGTAAAGGTATTGCCAGCGAGTCCACATTTCTGCCACAGTTTTCTACTTGATATACGAGTCTCCTGAACCAGGATATTTTACTTGTATCTCGGATCGAATCGATATATCAATATCAATTCAATTCGGGCCTCCATGCTTTTTAGCATGAGATTTATCTGAAAACTTATTAAAAGGAAAAGCAAGATTGAAGATGATAGTTTTATGAACAAATTAAACTGTTTTTATAGATGCTTCGCAGGTTGTTTTGCTTGTCATCCAACACTCATGTATCAGAATCTTTGGTTTTGTATCAACATTCAGCATCCTCTATCACACTTGTTATAAAACGATGTAGTTTTCATCCTGTTCTGATAGGACTTCGGACTGGACTCGAAGTTGAGGATGCAATTCATGGCCGCCGCTGCTAATTCAGTTTGAAGTCGTCCTTGGAAGGTGAAAAGAAGGCAGCCTGTAAGAAGACGTCGGGATGTTGGGAGATCTGCACACGTAATTGAGTCATCCACCGATAGAGACGGAGGAGTAGGAAGGCGGTCGCGTATCAAAAATGGTCGGAATAGTAGTCGACGATGATTGGAGTCGGAATACTATAGGACCATTGGGTCATTGTTAATGAAAGGTGGAGTCTTATCTGCTGATATGTAGTTGAATGGTTAAAGAGATTTATTTTCCCTTACTCATTTATTTAAAATGTCACTAACTTATTTTATTTAACCCGACCTAATTTATTTTTTGTATTAAATAAATATTTTATTTAATTTGAGCCAATTTATTTATTTGATATTTGTCATTATACATTTAATTATTTAACTAATGAGATTAATTCAGCAAAAATTTATACGCATAAAAAAATAAAATCTCAATCGAAAGTTAAATCAATATGTTAAGTAAGATTCAATTAAAATTTTTAAATAGCTAAAATTCAATTTATTTTTTAAAATTACTTTTGAAAGTATGTAAAATTGTTATACTCTCACTAATTTACTCGAGAAAGTATATAAATGATTTTACATACTATTTTATTTTTTAATTTAAAATCAAAATATTTTATTAGAATAATCTGACGTTCTAATTATTTATTTATATATAACTATAAACTTAGAAAATAATTTAATAGATCACTATTAACATTGTTGCAAAATTGGAAAAAAAAAGAAGCACACACTAATTGGAACAAAAAATCAGAAATTGAGGAAAGTACATAATACCTATACACGGTGGTGGAATACAAGGTCAAGGGGAGGCAGCAATCCTGAAAATCAAGAAATCTCTTTTATTTTTCTAATAACAAATAAATCCCTTTGGAGAGGAGAATAAAAAACGATTTAATTTAGTAAATAACTTTAAAGAACATTTACCTTTTTTGCTTTTTAGAGAAGAAAATTGTTTGAACCTTTAAAGATCCAATTTTCTATCTTTGAATGAATTTTCTCATTAAACTGATGCATTCTCTCACCTTTTCCTGGGAAAAAAAAAAGAAAAGAAAGAAGACTTAAGACAAAATATAAAAGAAATTCAGGACACAAATGGAGTACTAAAAATTAAATATTAAGAGTAAAAATATTTACAAAATGGCCCCTTGAGAATATCAAAATATAACACAAAGAACGTACTTTCTTCACGCGCGGATGGAAAAAATGACCGTCTGCGCCGTCTTCACCGCCGTACGCATTAAAATACTTGGCGGAGGCCAACTCCACTGCCGCTGCTGCCACCGTTGACGGCGTAAACGCCAAGATCTCAATATCTGAAATCTCGACATCACTAGTTTTAAAGAAAGACTCACACATACACACACAAAAGTCAATGAATAATCTGAGTTTGATTAATTTAATTACCCATAAGGGAGTTGAGGATTAGGTGACAAGAATCTTGAACAATCCGAAGATTATCGGGACCATTGTAGGAGGAAGATGGAAGCTTGATGATGAAATTACGGATATAGTTCAATGGAGTAACTGATAGAAGTTTCCAACTGAGTTTATTAGCCACCGATGATTCAACTTTCTGAATTGATTTTAATGGAATCACATCTCTGCATAGTCGCCTAAGCTCATTCAACAGCTTCTTCGGCCCCTTCGTTTCCTCCATTTTCACAGCTATACTCAAACACGCTGCTGAAAGGATCTTCATATGCTTCTCCTCCAACTTGATAACCAAATGAATTAACTAAATAAACATACCCCAAGAACGTCCATAAGAGCAAAAAAGGATTTGTAAATGAGAGTAACGAACAAGCTCGTACAGGGAATTGAAGATGCGAAATGTATCGGTGAAAGTAGTTGGCGCTGCGCCACTCAGTTACAGGACTAAAATAATGGATTTCGCACACCTGCAATGCACGATCGAATCCACGAAATAAACACAATAATTAGGGATTATATGTAGAGAGTAGAGTTATTTATTAGTATTTAGACCTCGTGAATCCAATGGACGCAGATCCGGCGAGTAGAAAGATGGTGCAAGTCGTTGCTGTAGCGATCGATGTAATCGGGTTGAGGCATTGAGTGAAGTTCAGAATCGAGTAGGGCAGGTATAGCAGTGTCGGAAATGGGTAGATGATGAGGTTCGCCGTAGAAGGTGTAGTCGTGGTGATCGGAGCGGTTCTCCGGCGAGAAGGAGTTAGACATGGAGACCAGTGTCAAGAGGTAATTAATTAAAGAAAAGGTCTAGATAAAGAGAGAGAGAGAGAGAGAGAGAGAGAGAGAGAGAGATTGTTCTTACAATGAGCCTTAATATTATCATCTCACGTATCATTCAGTTATAACGGTAGATAACTGAATTTCCCGCCAATTATTTAGTTGCAATCAATAACGACTTAATTAATTAATTACTTTGGCTAAAATCCAAACTTTGACACGTGAAGTTCCGTAACGATTAGTAATCAGGCCTATTTGACTATTTCAAATCTCCCGTAATTTCTTCCTTCTTTCTTCTTTCGGGTCATTGCCCTCAAAATGAAAAAGGAGTAGTCGGAAGTGAACCTTCGCAGGACTACCACTTTCGATAATCATTTTGGTCTTTTTTTAACCCCGGCAGACATTGAAATTGAATAACTTGTTAGGGTGATTTGAAACCCGAATTCAGCTTCTTTTAAATTAGAAAGTGCACTTTCTAAACAAAAATAGGTCAATTTAATGTGCCGACTGACTCGCTAATTTTGCCGATCAATTTATCTTAGGGATCACTACGTTAGAGACTACACCTACAAAGTGCCTCTCTATTCTTCTAGAAGATATGTCGAAGGTCTGTCTCCGACGCATAAGCCAGTAATTTGTCTTATATTTTCTTTCCCTTTATCCCAACAAAAAAAACAAAATGATCAACTTGAGACTGTAACGTCTGAGACCTCATTTTCTATGGTATAACCAACAGTAGCATCACCCTCCAGGTAACCCTCACAACCCTTCAGAAAGAATATTGTTTTAACAAATTGCTCAAAGTTCTTAGGCATCGAAGACAATATAGCATCGTCTTGCAATACCAAACCGAGGCATTCTGGTTATAAACCTGCCATGAAGGTTCATTGAAGTAACGTTTGTCGTTAAGAGAACAAGTCCGTGAAGTGACGCCAAAACCTGGAGAATCGTCTGTACTTCCCTTCCATGTGTTCGGGAGGCTCAAACAAAACCATCCCGTTTGGATAAAGCTTCGGATTCAAGACAAGACCGTTGTAGTGACAGTACACTAAAACTGCAACTCGTAAACTCAAACAAAAATGGCGTCAGGGAGGCTCTCTTGAAGAAACACTCCATTGTTTAATGATTGTCCTGTGTGCAGGAAAAAATGACAGAACATGCCATTAATTCCTGGTGCTTATCAAAAGCAGCCCTCAAAAACTTCAATCGGGAAAATCCCAAAATCTAATGGCTCTTAAGCGACGGATGACATTAGCCCAAGAACGATGTTATCACTCTCCACACGACACTGATTTAAGAACGGGAGAATTGAATCTGCTCAAGGAGTATCAGTCGGCCCTCAGTCTTCAAAATTCAGTGATTAAGCAAAAAGCTAGAATAAACTGGCTGAGAGACGGGGGCACTAATTCCAAAGTTTTTCATTCCCATATCCTGGCAAGAACCGCAATCGCATAGCTCAGCTGTATGATAGCGATGGGACATTGCATTCGGATCAGGAGGCTTTGTTAAGACTAGCAAAGCGTTTCTTTTATCAGCTGATGGGCAAAGATGTTTCAGAGCAATCTAATAGCAATATGAAGAGCCTGTTACAGGATACCATTTCACACAATTTGAAGGAGTCACTAACTGCTCCTTTCACTGGATAGCAAGTTAAGCAATAAGTATTCAGCTTTCATGCATCAAAGACTCCAGGGCCGATGGGTTTTCAGCAGGTTTTTTTCAGCAAACTTGGGAGATCATTATTCACTGAAACAGTGCTTGAAATTTTCTCTTCGTTTACTTTGCCCCAAGAGCTTAATAACAATTACATCTGTCTGGTGCCTACGAAATATCAGCCTGCGAATATGTCAGATTACCAACCCATATCCTGTGTTAATACTACCTATAAAGTCATTCTGACAGGAGCTACCGATGAAAAAGAGTCCGGATCGTCTGTCTAATTGAACTCTGTCGTATTCTGTCTAATGAGATAACGACGTCGTTTTTGGATAAAAAT